>JAOVVF010051582.1:0-17668 GCA_028565595.1 Duopalatinus emarginatus
CTCCACATCATTGCATTCAGTTTTTATTCACAATTTGTTTAGTGTCCCAACTTTTTTGGAATCCGGTTTGTATTATAGCTCACACTGAGCAGCTACTGAATGAAGAGCACACCAGATGATAGGCAATTTCATCATCCCTAAGAAAAAATATGCTATTTGTTTTCCAAAACAAACAAAATGGGTAATGCTAAGGATTATGGACTTGCTAAAGGAAGTTTATCTTACAGGGAATCATCCTACAGGCTAAAAAGTATTTAGCTTCAGTTGAGGGTTTAAAAGTTCCTCTGACATTATGAGATTTGAATGTATTTCTTAGCATGCTTGCAAATTTGGGCTTGGTTTTTGTGTGTTCTACATGGAAAATCTGGGCTTACATGCACCACCTACTAAATGAGCCGGGCGCGTCATCTGACGTGTCGACATCAAACCATCGAAAATGTTTGCAAATTTAGGCTCTCATGGCACAGCTACCAAGTGACTTCCACACCAAACACGAGATCTGTGCAAGAGCACAATCCATAGAATAAATATTATAAATATTATAATAGAATAGAATTAATTTATAAAAGGCCTTGCTATTGTTCATATAATAATTTATTTATTTAATATATGGAATGCCTGCCTATCTGCCAGATAAAAACAGAGTTTTGTCAGCAAGTTGATTGGAGACCATACAGAGGTTTTTAATGTTGAGGTTTTAAAAAGGTTTTAAAAGCAGTGGTTTTGTGTTTGGCAAATTGATTTACACAGCTTAAAATGACGTGGATCTGCAGAGTAGTGTGAGATTTGAATAGCTTTCACTTGTGCTTCATTTGGGCACACAAATGAAATAAGAAGTAGAGTGCATCGAAACGAATGCAGCTTAATGAACGTGTTGCACAACCGTCACATAAACATTTACCCGAGGGAAGAATGGCTGGATGGATGGATAGTTAGATAGATAGATGGATAAATAGATGGATAAATAGATGGATGAATGGGTAGAAAGATAGATGGAAAGGTGAACAGATAGTGATACACACAAACAGCCTGAGAAACAGCTTCTATTCCATCATCTTCAAATATCAGATGATTTGACACCAAATATGGACCAGTTGATGCATTTATTGGCCAATTATCTGCATCTTTTATAATTGCTGTTGTTCATGATGTTCACTAAGTTTGTCTGTGGCTAGGCATAATGACACTAAGGCCCATTGTGCTTTATAGTGAAGACATTCAGGTTTGAGCTCTAAAGATAAATATGACATGATATTTACAATAGATAAATGATAAATTCAAATTTCAGCTTTCATTTAGATCTAGATGTATTACACAGCTTAAAACATGGGACCTTTGGTGGTAGACTACCCAATTTTTAGGTAAGCAAAAGTATTGGAACAGATGGTCTTAAAATAAATGCAAGTAAATATTTTGTTAAATATTTGGTTGCCTTTCTTTTAATAACCGCATCATGCTGGTAACCCAAAACTATCAAACTGGTTCATTCTTCTTTTCCATAGTTGTACCACATCCTTGTTTTTGGGGGTTTCTGCCTTTAGTGTCCTCCTCAGGAGGTGAAATTCTGCTCACTTACGATCTGGTCTTAAAAAACAAAAAGAAAAAAACAACACTTTTTTCCTCTGCCAAAGACCTTTGTTGTTTTAGCTGTGTGTGTGTTTTGAGTCTTTCTTGTTGCATTTGTTTAAACAATCATTCTAACAAGTCACACCTGGACAACAAGGAACACTTCTCGTGTTTCAGTATGTTTTGATCAGCTGAAGAATGTGTGGGCCCAAATAAATCAATGTTAGATGTTGTTTAACACATCTGGAAAATGAACGCTCTAATCTAGATTTACCATCTCAAATTCCACCTGTAGATCTTAAATCCAAATGCCTTCAATGCAGAACAAAAGAGGAAAGAATTTTGCTGTTCCAAATACTTTCAGAGAAAACTGTGTGCCACTTGCTCTTGTAATTATACTTGTAATTTTTTCTACTCCACAGCTACTTGTTCATAATGAATTCAAACATTTTATGTCTACTGTGCCTGATAGGTGAGAAATTATTTATTACTATTTATTAGATTTTATTATTTGGAAAAATAATTATTTGAGTTTTTTTTGTAAAGTGGTAATATTTGGTTAAGCCTATACATCAGTGAAAGATTTGATTGATATTGAGATATATAATCAAATTGAAATAATTGATTATTTATAGATATATAAATAATCAATGAATACTCTGTTTAATTTTACTAATATGTTCTGCTTGATTGTGTCATTATCATATTAGTTGAATAGTTGCCCATAATAATATTAAGTGTGGTGCTAGAGTTGAATCATAAATATGTACACTATTATACTATACAGACATAAATGTTGTTAGGTTACATAAGGTAAATCTTGACATTTCAAAGAAATATTTACAGTGGTTACATTTTAAAGAACACACAAATTATACTAAAATGAATATAAAGATGTTTACCAAAATTTTGAATTCTGTCTCAGACTATGTGTAAATATACACATATACTATGTGTTTAAGGCATTTAAAAAAATTTGAATAAGGAATTATATAATATTATAAAACTATGATCCAAGGGCCTATAAATCTGTTGAATACTGTAATACAAGATAATTATTGGTATACTATATAAATTGTGACCCAAACTGACTGCTCAGGTGCAGATCAGAGACTAATTGCCACATGACAGATGAATTTACTGCATCACATGGAAACTTATTTTCCGGTTTACTATGTGTTTTTATATACATATATTGCAGGTGTCCCATCTGCTCTGCCTATCCACTATTGGACGAAAGTTGCCCCTCTTCTCATCCAGCAACAAGTGACCTGGCCAATGGCACAGAACTACTGCAGGGAAAACCACCTTGAGCTATTTACAGTTAGAAACCTAAGTGACGAAACAAGGCTTATCCAAGAGCTGAATAATCATAGAGTGACAGATGTTGTATGGATAGGTCTGTACAATGATCTGGACAGCTGGTACTGGTCTGATAATCACCTGCCATTAAAGAATGCGACTCTAACGAAATGGTACACAGGACAGCCTGATTATTCACATTCAGAATATTCATGTGGGAAAATATTACAGAACGGATACTGGATAGCTTATCCCTGTACAGTTGTAACCACTTTTATATGTTACGACGGTGAGTTAACATGCAGATTTTTGAAGTGCTTCACAGTGTATTATTAAACTCTTTCCCAGACACAAATTTTTGTGATTTGGCAAAAAATGGTCTTGCACAGTCTTCGTACAGTACTTTGTTATCTGCTTTGTAAAAACTTTTTTTTAATTAATCTGTTTCTCAAACCTTTTGTTAATAATGCTGTATATAAATTAACAATAAATCTGCGCCACTAGTTATTCACTAGAACATATTATTTGGAACTGTCATGCCAGCCATTAATTATTATTAATATACAAAGAATGTTTTGGCCTCATTTTGAGGTCCTTTGGTAGTCTTGTAGATATTGGTCTACACTGTTTAGCATGGCCATGGTAATGGCAATCAAAGTGAGATATGATGCTTTAAGCCTGAAGTAATTGTACAGAAGTACTAGATGGGATTGGAGATCAGGGTTGGGGAGGCAACTGGAGTGGCATGGCTTATTTCTAGAGTGGTAGAGCCAGCCAATTGTTCATAAAGATAAACAAGTCATCCTGAAGAAAATAATGACCCAGCTTGTTTGGGTGTAGGACAAACCTGCAGAACATCTTCTTAGATGATGCCATGCCACTGTATAGCCCGTTGAGTTTAACCATATCACCATCAATCCATTAAATTAAAAATAATTGCTTTTCTTAAATTGCTTGGTCAAACTTATGGTTGTTTTCAATGTACTGAAATAAAAAGTGTACTATAATGTGTTTTGGTGTAGTTCTACAAAGGATACTTTACTGAGTTTTTCCAATTCATTGCTATTTTACAGCTAACAATATTCCTTCTCAGAAGTTTGTCGGCTATGCTTCATTAAACTGGTATGATGCTCGTGCATACTGCAAACTATATCACACAGAGCTCGCCAGTGTATTAACTGATACAGACACCAGCAAGTTACAACAGGTCTTGAAATCCTTCGCTTGGTCTAGTGCTTGGTTTGGTCTGACCAGGGACACTTGGAAGTGGTCAGATGGATACACACCTAATTACCTCCCATGGTTAAATGGACAACCAACAAGTTCTAATGCCTGGGAGAACTGTGGAGCTTCTCACCATGGAATGATCTTGAATGATCCATGCACCAACCTGAATTATTTTGTCTGCTCTGCTTGTAAGTATTTTGTTTTCTTGGATACTCTCACCAGTCATACAAACAGCACTGAACAGTTTCACTGCTGACCAAATTTCAAATCTAAAACTTGAAGCATGACCTGAAGATTCTGAATTTAGACTTCTGAGGTATGTTTTGTCTTCCACAGATATTTTCAAGAAACAACAAATAGTCAAACTGCAAGTGATGTCGGATCAGAGCATACTAGACCCTGCCGTGCAGTCATCTCTTTTACAGTTGGTAGGTTACGTGATGGGTCTTTTTTATGTACATTTTTCTGTATGTTTTAAGCTTACAGATTGCAGCATGTTATATGCAATTTAAAAGTGTAGTCAAATTTATTTCGTATTTCATACTATTAGAAATCCAAATGCATGACGAAACCTATTTCTAAACATGTTTTACTAATTTCAAGAATTAAATTAGCCTATTGTATGGGCATCCAAACCATAAAAACCAGCTCTAGCACATCAACCCACAAACTCCACAAGACTGCTGAGAGTGTTTTGTGGTTTCTTGCACCAAGGCATTCAGATCTTTCTGTAAATTATTTGCCGGATTGGACATTATGGTCTAGCCTTCAACCACCAGTAAGTTAATGGTTGCTGGTTCACCAGATGCCCTTTGTTGGACTGTCTTTGGTAGGTATTAATCGCTGTATACTGAGACACACCCCACAAGAACTGCTGTTTTGGAGAGGCCCTGATCCAGTCATCTAGCCATCACAATTTGGCCCTTGCCAAAATGGCTAAAATCCGTACACTTGTCCATTGCCACTGTAATGAGATGATCAATGTTATTTACTTCACATGAGTTGATTCATTGTTTGCTAAGGTATATATTTTCTGCATTTCAAAAAGTATTATTATAGGACTGACAAACTAAAATTGGCTTTTCGCCAGTTTTTTTAAAAAAAGCCACAAAATACACATGTGGATGTTTGGTTAGTCCTGATTTGGATAATATTATAGAATAATATTATATAGGAAGAGTATAAAAAATAACAGCGCAGAGTAATAAAATACTGTTTTTGTTCTTTAGATCAACCTGAAACTGCAGGAAAATGGCCTGTTGGTGAACACCACAGCAAGATGGAGAGTTCAGGCAGATGGAAGCATCTTTTACAAGAAGGAAAAGTGATAACTGTAAAATAGTCATGGTCTAAAGGGTCAACCAATGCATAACTAAAATGTCTTAATATAACAATTAGACCATTTTATTTTAGGTGCAAGAAAACTAGAGTCAGTAGAATGCTAAAAATGGGTGATATGATAGTTGTTGATGTATATATAGCTATTTTGGGGTAAACCTGGAGCCAGGTTGAAGCTGTGTTGGGAGTAATATTTCAATATATGGTTTTAATAGTCATGAGCATTATTTTTATTCAGGATGAATTATAATATCGCCCTTGACCACTGCCTAAGTGGAAGAGCATCCACCTCCATGTTTCATTATGGCTCTAATATGAAGATGTGCTTATTATAATAGCTTTCTTTCTTTCTTTATATTTTCTTTCTTTTCTTTTGATAAAATAAATAAATAAATAAATTGTGCCAAAAAAAAATCTTACTTGAATCTGTACTCAAAACAGCTTCAACAATCAGTTTCTCACTCATTCCTTGTCAACTAGCTAACTAAGCATACAAACAAATCACAGCTATGACTACTATAACCCCAATTCAAATGTTGAAGTTGGGACATTGTATAAAACATAAATAAAAACAGAATACAATGATGTGTAAATCCTTTTTAACCTATATTCAACTGAATACACTACAAAGACAAGATATTTAGGGGATAAACTTTGTTTTTTTGTTTTTTTTTTGCAAATATTTACTCATTTTGAAATTGATGGCTGCAACACGTTATAAAAAAGTTAGGACAGGGACATGTTTACCACTGTGTTACATCTCCTTTCCTTTTAACAACACTCAGTAAGCATTTGGGAACTGAGGACACTAATTGTTGAAGCTTTGTAGGCGGAATTCTTTCCCATTTTGGCATGATGTACAGCTTCAGTTGCTCAACAGTTTGGGGTCTCCGTTGTCATATTTTGCGCTTTATAATGCTCCACACATTCTCAATGGGAAACTGGTACAGGTACAGAGTACTGACACTCTTTTACTACATTATGAAATTTGTAGTGATTAAGTTATAATAATTGCAGTGAAGAAAGGGGAAAACTAATAAACAGAACTGTAAAATAATGGGGTATAGGTAAAGACTGGTCTGTTTATATAGGACGGGTTTAATATCATAACATCTTAATACTAAACATGTGTATGAAATTGTGCCAGCGCTGTTGTAAAAAATGTAAGTTTAAATGAAAGAGGGTGTGTGTCTGTGTGTGAGTGAGAGAGAGAGTGTGCAGAGAGAGAGGGAGCCCGGGGGAAAAAGCATGTAAATAGATGTTCAAGCTTTTAGAAGCAAAAAATAAATATCATGCTACATATAAACAATTAACAATTACAATAGTAATAGTGATCTGTACATATGTAAAAGATAAAAAAGAGCCAGTATATAGATACTGTAAAAGAGCCAGTATATAGATACAGTTTATGGACCATCTAGGTTAATGAAAATATACGGGACAGGAGATTATGGAGTCACTTCTAATGCAGAGCTAAAACACTGTATGAGAAGATGGAACCAGATGACAAAGAAGTCAATTAACCAACGGCTTCTAATTGGATCATTTAACAGAGAACTTTGTCAAACCGTAAAAGAATTAGAAGAGAAAGCACCAGTAAAACAGCATCAGCTAACAGATAAAGGCCGAAGACTAAGACGAGGTGGTATGCAGATACAAAGACCAGTGGATCTGCTCCCACCCAGTGTCCCACTATCACTGCATAATCAACAAAATACAACAGCAACCTGGACAAGAATATCAGCAGCAATATCAGCAGAACCAGCAGAATCCATATCAACAGAACAATTACTATCAACAGCCACAACAGTATTCAAGACAACCACTTGTTTGGTGGACATGTGGACAAGTTGGACACATGAGTTGCAATTGTCCACAGGCAGGGGTGGCAGCACAGGATATTTTTTTAAGGGGCCCAGAGAACCCAATAGGGGAGCACTTATAGTTGATAACTTCCACCTCACCTGCGGAAGGTGCAACTGTCAATCAAGGGGCAGCTGCAACTTCCTGTCCTGGTTGATACAAGAGCTACCCATTCAGTAATTGGCCCTGACGGAGCACACCTCCCCGCCCAAAAAGACGATCAGAACACAAGGGTTCTCTGGGAAAAAACAAGGGTTGATATTCACGGAACCACTAGAGCTGACCATTGACACCCAGAAAGTCGAAATACCTATGTTATATTCAGAATCTACCCCAAGCAACTTTCAAGGAAGAGATGCACTGTGTAAACTGAAGGTGGATATTAAATGTACACCAGATGGACTGCTGGTCAACTTTCCAGTGCAAATATGGCAAATGTTTATGACTACAATCAACAAAGAACAACATCTTCCTCAGCCGGCAGTGTACTGTCTCAAACTAATGGAAATGAATCTCATCAACAACTACAACTTATTTAAACTCTGGATACAAGCCATCCATCTAGAGATGGAAGATGGATCAGATGAATTGCACTACACACTATTATATTATCAAAACAATGTTCACAAAGAATATAAGATTGCTTGGATGGAATTTATGGAAGGAAAATCAATCTTACTGACAACTGGAGATCTGATCATAGAACCACAAGGTGTCGCTGTGGAAGTAGAACTAGACCCAATAACTACACACTGGTATGGAGTGCCACAGGCCATTCGACACGTTTTCTTGATAGTCTCTAGAAATTATGAGCCAAAGGATTTGGGGCCAATGATGAAAGCAAGTAAAAACATAAACTGGATAAAGACTGATAAACACATTCACAATTCACCGGATGGGACTTACAGAATTGCAATATGCGGCTGGCTACATGTCTGGGAGCTAATAAGCTATTATTATTTTGTATTTTATTAAAGGCAGTTAAATAATAAGTAGCGTCTTCACTTGGTCATGGTTATATCTCATTAAGTATAGCATAAGGGTTTGCAGTATAACCAAGCGTGTTGATATACACTATATGACCAAATTTTCAGGACACCTTACCACAACACGTATATGCAATTTTTTTAAACACCCCATTTCAGATTTATTTTCCCTTTTGCTGTAATAATAACCATATCCTAAAAAAACATTAGACGCAATTCTAGAGTTTGGATGTAAATGCTACAGAATACAAAGAAATTCTCTACAATTGTGTGTTTCCAATTTTGTGACAACAGTTTTGGGGAAGAGCCAGATAGGGATGTGCTGGTCATGTGTCTAAAAGTTTATTGCCATGGAGTGTATGTTACAGTTTCACCTTAGTGTAGTGGAGCATGAGGCTTATTTCTGTTTATGAAATATTGTAGATGAAAATGGATAAATAGTAGAGAGATAATTTTTCAAGGTTTTTGACTTTTGGTTTTTTTGTTAATACATTTACCTAAATTGCTTTTTTTAAATCAAGTACATAAGTTTTTATTTTTTTCATGGTCAGCTTTATGCAAGTGGAAATATTTAGCATGTAGGATAACTACCTAAAATGAAATTCATTAGGATGACATTAAAAGCAAAATTAAATATCATTCCCAAGACTCATATCAACACAGTGACCAGTTTTAGCAGAGCTTAGGGGCTCAAACAAAAGAATATTTAACAAACACGAGGTGCAACAACCCCCACCCAGGCCAGACGAATTGACCATCATTGTCAAATGATCAGATATTTTGGGGGTTTAGAAAGGGGAAGTATGTCTACCATTTAAATTGAGTTTCTAGGTAAAACTATAAGGGCTTTATAAAAGGTTGTTTATCAAAAAAAGTCAATTCTCACTGAAAGTGTGGGAGAGTACCGTAAACTGACTGATAAAGTGGCTTGAGAGGTCATGTAGCAGGTCATTCAGGGTGCTGAGAACTGCTGTAAATGCTGATTGACTTTGACTATGTGTTAGGTAAAAACCGCTACACATCATATACAGGTCAGTTCAATACAGATAGGAGATTCAGCTGACCTTAGGATGTAGTGAAGAGTCATGTTTTGGGACAGTTTCTGCACTTTTTGTTTCTTGTCATTCTTTCATTGTTTCTAAGGGCTGAGATCCTCAAGTTGCAATTGGATCAGTGGAGGCATAGTACCTGGGCTTCCTTTTGGGTCATGGACAGGTATGTCCCCCCCAGTTGATAAGACGATTATGCAGTAATTGTGGCCTTCCCAAGGCTGAAGACTAAAAAGAAGATACAGCACTTCCTGGAGCTGACAGGCTATTGTAGGTGGCTTGTGCATAATATTTTAGATACCACCAGCCTGGACTGGCCTTATGAAAAAAGAATCACCCGATCTGGATTCGAAGCAGTCAATCAAATGTAATTGCATTTAATGAATTGCATTAAAATCATTAAAAAAATAACTTATGATTAACACATATGAATGGCATCAGATCTAAGCAGGAATAATCTGCCCAGTTTCAATCTGCCCAGGTCAAAATACTTGACCCTGCAGTAAGTTTGTGCATCTACCCAAGTCAATAGTGTCAGGATCATATAATATTCTTGGTGGGCGGTTTGCAGGAGGACTGGGGAAACATCCATTTTAGACAGATAGATAGATAAATTCAACTTTTTTTGTCATTGCTAAGTACAAGTACAAGGCAACAAAATGCAGTTAGCATTTACCAGAAATGCAATAGTCGCAATGTGCAAAGTCAAAAAGTGCAAATATAAAAAACTGTGCAGTTACAAAAAGCGCAAATAGTAGAAGGAATTGTGCAATTACAGATACAGTGCAAGTGGTAGGATAGTGCAATTATAATAGCGTGTAGTAAATAGATGTTAAATAAGGATATGTGGATATAAACATAAATAAATAAATATGTACAGTAGTAAAACATAATATAATATTTACAATGCCCAGTGAACAGTGAGTGTATTGTGCAAGATTAGTCCAGTGTGTGCAATGTGATCAGTAGTTCAGTGGTGTAGTATATAGTTATGTGTGCATTGAAGAGTTCAGTAGTGTAACAGATGGGAAGAAGTGATTCCTTAGTCGAGAGGTTCTGGTATGGGTACTTCTGTATCTCCTCCCAGAGGGCAGGAGGTTATATAGGGTGTGACTTTGGTAAGAAGAGTTCCTGATGATGCTGCATGCTCTACGTAGGCAGCGCTGGTGGTAAAGGTCAATGATGGCAGATAATTGAATGCTTATGATGCACTGAGCAGTCTTGACCACCTTTTGCAGGGGCCTTCCTTTCAGCCACAATGGAGCTTCCATACCACATGTCACAGTTATTTTAAGGCAGGTGCTTTACTTGGTTATCTTTGACAAATTTGTCATTTTTAAAAGAAGCCTCAGTTGTCCAGTTTCCTCCCACTTCCCAAAAACATTCTATTGGATGGGCTACTCTAAATTGCCCCCAGGTGTGAATGTGTGATGTTCTGAGACTGAATAGTATCCCATTCACATGAATGTGTCGTTATAAAAATTAAAAATAAAAAAAATCTGCTTATTCTGCCAATAGCAGACAGTTACATAAGACAAAGATACCAAAAGATATTTAATCTTTGAAATAATACGGCTAGCGTGTCTGGCACCAACATTCATTGATGCCATCCAGAATGCCATCACTATATAGATTAACAGGGGTTTGTGGATCAGGTCGGATGTCTTGATCAATGCATGATCTGAGAATGCATTATTGTTATAGTTGGCCAACTATGACAACAAGGCAAACCTTCGCCAACACTAACTAAATACTGATACCAAAAATTTTGTTTTACAGCAGTAAAGAATGCAACATATTACATTTTCAGCCACATAAAGAAGGATGCTGGTTTTTGCAAAAAAAAAAAAGTTACAGTAAAACTGCACAAATTGTACTGAGAAATCTGATGCAATGACGTTTTGTACCCGTTTTATTGTCACACTAGGAGCTCTAAAGAGCTCAGACCTCACTGAAAAACAATAACACATATTACTTACAAGCTCAGGCTCATCCTTAGCAAATTCAAAGTTCTCCTTAAGAGTGGCTTTTTTTATATAGCCACTGAAGAGTGAGGTATTTATATAGCCAAAGGGATCACCTGTGGGTTATCAGCTAATGGTAGATTTGGTGAGCAGTCTCCCTCTGGTGGTGGGAGCCCATTGTAAGGGCATGCCTCTTACACTAATGACAGATGGAACTTCACTTTCTTGTGTTCTGGCATAAGTAAATAATGTCTAAGGTTGTCAATTGCCCCAAAACATGCTTCTGCTTCAACTTATTACCCTTTTATTCTTTAAGTGTTTGGTTATATTGGCATGCCAAATACAATCTTCATTATAGCTCACACTGAGCACCTGCTAAATGATGAGCACACCAGATGATAGGCAATTTCATCATCCCTAAGAAAAAATAATGCTATTTGTTTCCCAAAACAAACAAAATTGTTAATGCTAAGGATTACGGACCTGCTAAAGGAAGTTTATTTACCCAGGAAACCATCCTACAGGCTAAAAAGTATTTAGATTCAGTTGGGGTTTAAAAGTTCCTCTGACATTTTGATATTTAAATCTGTTTGTTAGCATGCTTGCAAATTTAGGCTTACATGCACCAGCTACTAAATGAGCCATGCACCTCACCTGACGTCTCTACATCAACCCATCGAAAATGCTTGCAAATTTAGTGACTTGCACACCAAACCCGAGAATCCATAGAATAAATGGTAGTATAACATATAAAGGATAGTAACAATTTAACGGCCTTGATATTGTTCATATAATCATTTATTTATTTCATATCTGTAATGCCTGCCTATCTGTCAGATAAAAACATAGTTGATTGGAGACCATGCAGAGGTTTTTAATATTGTTCAAATCCAAGACTGATTACTGTTAAGAAACAGTGATTTTGCGTTTGGCAAATTGATTTACACAGATAAAAACGTGTAGTGTGACTGATGTAGATCTGCTGAGCTGTGTGAGATTTGAATAGGTTTCACTTGTGCTTCATTTGGGCACACAAATGAAAAAGAAATAGAGTGCATCAAAATGAATGCAGCTTGATAAAAGGGTTGCACATCCGTCACATGAACATTTACTCGAGGAAGAAAAGCCTGGATGGACGGATACTTAGAAGGATAAATGGATGGATGAATGGGTAGAAAGATAGATGGACAGATAAATATATAGTGGTACACACAAACAGACTGAGAAACAGCTTCTATTCCATCATCTTTAAATATCAGATGATTCCACACTAAATATGGTCCAGTTGGCACATTTATTGGCCAATTATGCAAATAGCAAGTACATATTTTATACTCATTCATTACACACAGACTGATATATTGCAAGTCTTTATTTCTCTTAATTTAATTATTATAACTGATAACTAATGAAAACCCCAAATTCAATATCTCAGAAAACCTGGTGCCACACTCTAATCAGCTAATTAACTCAACACACCTGCAAAGGCCTTCAAATGGTCTCTCAGTCTAGTTCTGTGGGCTACACAATCATGGGGAAGACTGCTGACTTAACAGTTGTCCAAAAGACGACCAAAGACACCTTGCACAAGCAGGACAAGACACAAATTGTCATTGCTAAAGTGGCTGGCTGTTCACAGAGCTGTATCGGAGGACATTAATAAAGAGGCAAAGTGAAGAAAAAGATGTGGCAGAAAAAATGTATTGACAATAGGGATAACCGCACCCTGGAGAAGATTGTGAAACAAAACCCATTCAAAAATGTGGGGGAGATTCACAAAGACTGGACTGCAGCTGGAGTCAGTGCTTCAAGAACCACCACGCACAGACTTATGCAAGACATGGGTTTCAGCTGTTGCATTTCTTGTGTCAAGACACTCTTGAACAAGAGACAGCATCAGAAGCGTCTCACCTGGGCTAAAGACAAAACTGCTGCTGAGTGGTCCAAAGTTATGTTCTCTGATGAAATATTTTGCATTTCCTTTGGAAATCAAGGTCCCAGAGGCACAGAATCTACGTTGTTTGAGGTCCAGTGTAAAGTTTCCACAGTCAGTGATGGTTTGGGGTGCCATGTCATCTGCTGGTGTTGGTCCACTGTGTTTTCTGAGGTCCAAGGTCAATGCAGCCATCAACCAAGAAGTTTTAGAGCACTTCATGCTTCCTGCTGATTAACTTTATGGAGATGCACATTTAATTTTCCTACAGGACTTGGCTTTTGGTAGTGCCAAAGCTACTAGTACTTGGTTTAAGGACCATAATATCCCTGTTCTTAATTGGCCAGCAAACTCGCCTGATTTAACCCCATAGAAAATCTATGGGGTATTGTAAACAGAAAGATGCGATATGCCAGACCCAACAATACAGAAGAGCTGAAGGCCACTATCAGAGCAACCTGGGCTCTCATAACACCTGAGCAGTGCCCCAGACTGATCGACTCCATGCCACACTGCATTGCTGCAATAATTCAGGCAAACTGAGCCCCAACTAAGTACTGAGTGCTGTACGCGCGCATACTTTATGTTCATACTTTTCAGTTGGCCAGCATTTCTAAAAATCCTTTTTTATATTGGTCTAAAGTAATACTTTTTTTTTTTTGAGATACTGAATTTGGGGTTTTCCTTAGTTGTCAGTTATAATGATCAAAATAAAAGAAATAAACACTCAAAATATATCAGTCTGTGTGAAATGAATGAGTGTAATATACAAGTTTGAATGGAATTACTGAAATAAATCAACTTTTTCATGATATTCTAATTTTATGACCAGCACCTGTAAACAGTACGGTTTTACAATATGCAGATGGTTTACTTATCTGCTCGCCAACAAAAGTGCAGTGTGAGAAAGATTCCATCACAGTGTTAGCCCCCCTAGCTTAAAAAGGTCATAACGTAAACAAGGACGAATTGCGCTTCTGTACAGATGAGGTAGACTATTTAGGCAGACACCTGAAAGATTCATTATTACACATAATACTATTAAAAATGCACCAAAACCAACCACAGTGTCAGAGATGTTAGCATTTTTAGGTATGGCAGGATATTACAGAGAGTGGGTAGGTGACTTTAAAGACAGCCCCATTGAGAAGACTAAAGCACAGTGCATGGCAACACAATTTGAAGGGAAAGTTAGTATGGGATGAGGATGCAGATCATGCAGTTTAAGCATTAAAAGCCAACCCATTGCATATTTTAGTAACCAGTTTAATAGTATAGAACAGGGAATGTCACCATGTTATCAAGGTTTAGTAGCAGCAGCTTATGCATATGAGAAAGCCACCTTGATTCCAATGGGTACGGATTACTAACATCAAAATCTTTTGTTCCGACAAGTACCAGAGGAACTGGTTATGATGTTATTTTATCAGTAAACAATTCATATATGTACCAAAGTTAATCTAGCAGAAAGATTGATAGCTCTTGATGAGGGTACACCTTATGACTGTGAGCTCTTAACAATAGAAGAAATTGCAGATCAAGAGCTGAAAGAGTGTGAGAACATTCAGAAGAGGCTGGCAAGAATCAAGACGTGAAGGACCTCTCAAAGAGGTTCTAGCTACACCAGCAGCTAAAGTTAAAGTTGAGGGACAACATATGTGGTACCATTTAAATCATTGTTCCAGAGCTCCAGATTTGTTAAGACAGAGGGTTCCTCAGACCAATCCACTTGAGACTGTCCAGCCATCTGAAATACCACCTGTAATTGATGCTCCAGAACCAATTCAATCATCAACCAGTTCATCTAAACCAGCTCAACCTAACACACTGTCGACACCAGATGATGCTACTGCTGGACCAAATGTAAGCATTCAAACTTCCACTCACATTATGACTCGTCAATCACCTCAATCAGCTGAAGAAGACGACTCTGAGTGAAAGAAGCACATTTGTCAGCCGAATCTTTTTACTTTTGCTTTAATCAATGACAACCATTTGAATTTATTTTATTTCTTTGTTTATTTCTTGAGGACACAGAGACAAGAGTCTTGCAATGGCTGGTAAATCGTCACCCAGACCCCAACGTGTCAGGACAGTTAGGGATGTGAGGCAAGCACCATCCTCTAATTGTCAATGCCGGAAAATAAATGAAATGAAGTTTTCTTTATTTTATTTTACTTTATTTTCATTTAACTACATTCACTATATCCATTTAATCATTCTATGATTTACTTACAGTTGTTTATCCGATGACATGTGGCACCTTTATATCCATGGTTTGTTAAGGAGCTTTTAATACACCTAAATAACCTTTTGTTCTTCAGGCACGATGCTTTATGTGCTGGGACTTTCGCCATCCAAATCATAATCATTAATGAGTATTATTGCATAATGTATTTGGTGTATTTTCTTTTATACCTATAGTGGCTTTATACAGCCCTTGTTATTTAATCCTAGTATGCAGTAATTCCTTGCCTGAAGAGGGAAATAATGGAAGATTTCTTGACTGATTTAATTCATCTTTGAATCAATTTTTGATATTTTTAATTAATTTGATCTTATTAATTTGATATTTGATTTAACTTTAACTTTTGGTTTAACAGATATTAATTACAACTCTGAGCCTGACTGATAACTCTTGATGATTTCATTTTACTTTGATTTATGTTTTAATGTTAATGAGTAAGGATAGGTTCATGGTATAGTTTTCAATATCTGATTTAAATTCTTAAATACATTTATTTAGGATCACTATAACACTAATACTCACTATATACATATAAGTCACACTACTAATAATCACATGAGCATATGGCTTTATTGGGAATTCTGGTTCATTTACTACATTATGTAAAACTAAAGTAGAATTGATTTTGAACTATACCCAGATATAAATTATCTATAATCACGGGTGACACCAGCTGGGAACAAAATTAAAGGTTTGTGACGTTAAGTCACAAAATGGGGGAATGATGGAATTAATTTAATAAATGCTAATAGAATAATGATGAATATTTTCTCCTAAGCTTTAACTAGGGCATTAAAAAAGCAGGATGTCCTCAAGTGCACAGTAGGAAAAACATGGAATCATTATCCCACAATATTGCAGGTGCTAGTAGTTGAGAGAGAAGTTTTAATCTAGAAGATTAAAAAGGGTCAAAAAGATAGGCACAGAAAACAGTAGATAAAGAACGGAAGGTTTATAGAAATGTAATTAGAGAACAAATTAAATCTTCTGTTTACTTATTGCAGATAGCACAGGCAAGGGAAAGGTTACCCTGACATGTTTCTGACCTGTAGTACCCGTGTTGAGGTTAAAATAAAAGAAAGAAGAAAATCTTCATCATTATTCTATTAGCATTTATTTAATTAATTCCATTAATACCTCCCCTGGCTTGACTGACAAGTTTATACTTTTTGTTTTTTTCTTTCATACACTGCTCTCTGTTCTTTATGTTGGTGTATTTCACAGGTGAAACCCAGGCCTCAAACCAAGAGTTTGACACCCAGAGCTATTCATTTTAAACATATGTCATTTATTTACATCAGTCTAACAAGCCACACCTGGACAACAAGGAACACTTCTCAGTCACATGTTCCAATATGTTCATCAGATGGTAGATTTGGTGAGCAGTCTCCCTCTGGTGGTGGGAGCCCAGTGTGAGGGCATGCTTCTTACACGTATGAAAAGTGATAGAATGGGACTTCACTTTCTCGTTACTTGTGGTCTGACTTAAGTAAATAATGTCTCAGGTTGTCAACTGCCCCGTAAATTGCTTCTGCTTCAATTTATTACCCCTTTGTTCTTTAAGTTATTGGTTATAATGGCATTCCAAATTCAATCTTTATTTTAGCTCACATTGAGCACCTGCTAAATGAAGAGTACACCAGATGATAGGCAATTTCATCACTGCAAATTGATGATGCTGAGCATTACAGACCTACTAAAGGAAGTATATTGCCCCTGGGTAAAAGGCATTTAAGTTCAGTTGGTATTTAGTTCCTCTGACATTATGAAATTCAAATCTATTTTTTAGCATGCTTGCAAATTTTGGCTGCTAAATGAGCCGTGCACCTCATTTGACATCACACAATCCAAAATGCTTGCAAATTTAGACTCCCGTGGCACAGCTACCAAGTGACTTCCACACCAAATACGAGATCTATGCAAGAGCACAATCCATAGAGTAAATGGTAGTATAACATATAAAGGGTACTAGCAATTTGTGAACGACCTTGATATTGTTTATATAATCATTTATTTATTTAATATCTGGAATGCCTGCCTATCTGTAAGATAAAAACAGAATGTCCTCAGCATTTCAACGTTATAGAACATACAAAGCATTTCAAGATCCAGGGTATTGTTGTGTTTGTAAAAGTTGATTGCAAACCATACAGAGGTTTTTAAAATTGTTTAAATCCAGGACTGGTTACTGT
>JAOVVF010051679.1:0-13413 GCA_028565595.1 Duopalatinus emarginatus
TTGATGATCAGTTGTTTGTAATATTTGCTCCCAGACACAATGGACATAAGAAAATTCTTTACAAAGAAGTGGAAAGTCAATTTATTTTCCAGTGGAAATGTTGTGCAGTTAGCGGACTAATTAATGTTAGGAGATCGATCAGCTAGCTTAATGATAGCTATCATTTAAATCTGTTAAAATTACACCAAAATGCAAGAAAAGGCTTTTAATTAATTGAATTTTGTGGGGGAGGACCCCCCCCCCCCAATCTCATCTCATCCATGTGCCCCCCCGACATTAAAAATGCTTCCGAAAATATATTACAATATCCACTGCATGTCAGGTTTTATTTGCTTTTTAAAAAAATATTTTTGTATATATAAAGCCTACTTCCTTCTGTCCTCCATGTTTACAATCAGAGCGAAGTCAAGTACATGAACACCATCTGATACGGTTTTCAGACGAGCGGCTGAACGCAGCCTTTCGCTATCACTACCACATCGAACCTCTTTTTTTATTCTTTCTTCATTTTAATCACTCCAAAGGTCGAATGTATGACGTTAAAGCAGGACTCCTTGATTGCGTGTGAATGGCACAGAGATATCTCTGAGGAAATCGGAGCCTGGGGGATGATGTCTGGATTCAGCAGTGAGCCGTAATTATCGCTGAATTAAATCCCTGAAATATGCATTAAATATGCATTAAATCCGCGCACAGCCTTCCAAATAGCTTTCATTTCAATTTCCGCTTGATTAGTGAAAGCTGCTGAATTCATTTTCTCCCAGCGCTGGTGTGTACACGTACACATTAATACCCCACGCTCCCCCAGCCGCAGCAGTAATTAACCTGAATCACTGACAGTATTAGTCATTAGAAAGTGTTAAGGTCCAAATGACCATAGTGTACAAAGGCTGTATATTATTTTAGTAATAGATAAGAAGTAAAAACACAACCCGAGTCCACTTCAGTTCTAACACCATTTATCATTTTACACTATAATACTCCTGATATGATAGTGTTTAAATACTCATATACTGTAGGTGTGTGTGGCAGCCTGGGAAACCTGTCACCTGATATTTTGATATTATCTACTCTGAAATTAAATTTCTAGCATTTTAAATACTTCCAAAAAGGGTAAAAGAGTGAAAATGGTGCAAAACAACCCATTATCTAACACTATATTCATAACCAAACATTTGCAAAAAAAACTCAAACAATTCTTTAACATGTTTTATTACTTTTATGACATTTGTTTATTTTATTTATTTATATATATAATATACTTTATTACATATTACTTTATCACATAACAATATAAACTGGGTTTTAAATATAAAAATAAATATTTGTATATAAAGTTTTACTTGAGTTGCTTAACCGTTGCCGTTTTTTTTTTTTTTTTTTTATTCCACCTGATTTCTGGTACGTTTCTTCTCCTGCAGCTTTTAAGATATTGGCACAGGACAAAAGCTAATATGTCCAACATGTTAGCAAGAAGTGTGCTTGTATATAGTTTTGGGAAATTTTCATCCCTTCTTCCGCTACACTCAGTTTTCACATAAAATGTTCCCACTCGCTTGAATAGGCTTTTTTTTTTAAAATAAAAAACTGCTGTACTTTGGTGAATTTTTGTGCTACAACCCACACTTGGACCTGGGTATAGCAAGACTGCGACATACCCTCACCCTCTGCAGGAACTGGACTTTCTAGTTTAAAATTGTTGCTATTCAAAAATAAAATATTTATATATTGAAGGCTTATGTAAGGTATGTCTGTTTGTTTGTTTTGTTGGTTGTTGTTTAGTGGAAGGAGTCTCCAGTCTAAGTGTCTTTTTGTACATTTTTATTACATTATTGTGTTTTTTGTGTGTTTGTTTGTTCTCTTATTCAGGCTAGTGATAGAACAGGAACTTACTCGAGGAAATGTAACTATAAACTGAATATAAAAAAAAACTGTAGCTGTAAATGTTGTCAATGTAAATGTTGGCAAACTGCTGTGTCAAAAGAAGATCAGTTTTGCGGAGATACCATTCCGTCTTGTTGATTATATTCCTGTAGTATCACCACCACTGAATGTTATATTCCTTAAATATCTGAGTTTCATTGGAATCAGATCCTCAGGACAGATATAAGCGCTAACTCTGTCCAAGTATTTTCTTTCTATAACACGCAGCTTTATCAGCCATGGCACCGAAATCTCCTTTTGGATGCCATAAGACCTCTAAAGGTGTGTCACGTAGAAATTAACAACAGATCCAGTTGTAGATCCTCTGTGGATTCGGACCAGACAGGCTTGACTTCACCAATCAGTGAGTCTGGTTGTCCTTCTTTAGACCACATTTGGTAGGTATTACACCACTGCATACTGGGACAAACCCACACAAGGAAAGTGATCTAGATATCACAATTTGGCACTCGGATCCTCACACTTGCCCATTTTTCTGGATTCCGACACGTCAACTGACTGTTCATTTGCTGCCCCTTGACAGGTGCCAATGTAATGATATAATCACATGAGTTTGAGGTGTTATGTTATGGCAGATTGGCGTATATTTTGTTAAATAATTTATTGTCACGTCTACTTTTCCTTGTCCAGTGAATATAAATGGACTGTTACGTATTCTCCGAACTGGGTTCGCCTTAGGAAAGGAAATGTTATCAACTATAACATGTAACTCAGAATGTCTATCGGATATGAGAATTATATAATTATATACATATAAATATAAGAATCCAGAAAGACCTTAGAATTACGGCTTGAACATGAAGCTTCAGATCACCTCAAATATCACTGATTCAGTCAGAAACATCCATCAAGACTTGACTGAATTAGTTGACCCAACCAGGGTTGCTCAGAACCTGGCCTGTGTCCCAGCAGCAGTAACTCGCGGATCACGCTACATACATTACTTTCAATTGCACCAAGCATTTCATTCAGGTCTGAAGGCTGTGCTTGTTCTTGCAGACGTTTCCACAAATGCATCTTTCTGCTGATAGTTCCGTCATCATCGGATCCGTCCTACTGGGGTTCTCATCCTCACAGGCAACCCTAGGGGGCATGTCTCTGTGGGTCGGTCTGTAGCCGCCTCGGGTTCTTTCACACAGAAGATTGGGCTGCTACCCCTTTCTACCCCAGATATCATGTTTCCAAGCTGTCAACTGTCCCTCCAGTTGTCACCCATCTGTTCTCGGTTGTCGCACAGCCTATTCCTACATCCTAGGATGCACTGGGACACAACAACACTATTTTTTCTCTAAAAATGAAAATCATTTTAAATAAATGTATTTTAAAAAATATTTTTTAATAAAAAAATATATATATATATATAAAAATATAATTCTTTTTTTAATTTATATTTTTATATATAAAAAATATATATATTACTTATTTTTATATATAAAAATTTATATTTACATTTATATAAAAACATTTTAAAGAATATAAAAATATAAATAGAATTTATTTTTTAAACTTAATTCTATATTTAAAATGATACTTTTATACTATTTTGTTTGCACCATTCCACATAAAAACACCTATATATCAAATGTAATAAAGTATAAAAAAAATACGCCTTTTTAATATGCATATGTGAAAAAATATCCTAAATACAATTCCAAACTTTTCCATTTGTCACAGGATCTGATTTTATTCGTTATTTATTAATAATTAATTGAGACACATTTTAGAGTCATCGTGTCAAGGTGGTGAACATTTTTGAACACGCTTTTTATAACCTCTTGACCAATCAGGGGGAAATGAAAAGATTAACAAAAATTCCTATATGTAATGTAATAAAAAAAATATATATATAAAATGTTCAATATGCTAATATTTCAACGTCGCCGTGTAATCAGATGTTCCGAATTACGCAATGACATCGTGTTTTAACAATGCCAATATAAAAACAGCTCGAATTCTCTTCATTTTCTTTTTCAGCGCTACAAACATCCTCCTCATTGCTCATCATTCCACTAATCTTTATCACAATTAATAATAACTCTCAAATACCTAGCAAGCTAGGCTAATTAGCTAGCTGAACCCCAGTACGCTAGCTCTTTTTTTTCTAAATCAGCTTTTGCTGGTTTCCTCCGGTTTAACCTTGTTGTGTCTGATTTGTCTGTTTGTTTAGTCTGCAGTTCTAATACTAGCAGATCTCTGTGTGTTTCCAGCTCCTTCCTTTTTCTCCTACTTTTCTGATGTTGACCTCAGGTTGCCTCGGGACCGCCATTTATGGACTTGTCTTGGCTTGAGTCATCCATCTTCCGCTTTAGATAATAACCATGAACCTTGGATATGTCCTAATAAAGAGATTCTGCACTCTATTATAGTGACCACGCGGTGCCCAGGGTTTGACCAAATTCCACTGATGACATTTCTGCCAAAGAAAACACAGATCTCAGTAATGGACTTGGAGGAAGACGTCGTGTATCAGACGTGTTTCAGCTTCAGACATAAAAAATTAGGGCCAGGAAGTCACCATTTTCCTCAGTAAACAGCTGACTGACCCTTTTCTGTTACTCATCTTGAAAATTGACTTCACCCTGAACAGGAAATTGTGTAGGTCAAATAAATCCATCTTTCTTTTTTTTCTATCGCTGTCGTGGCTCACGTCATTGCACATCCAGCTAAGTGCTTCCTCTTGTCTTCTCTTCTCCTTTCCACTTTAATAAAACGTCTCTCTGCCAACATGATGCTCCTGGGCTGATGTAGGATTTGCCAGCATCAGGTATCAAGTGGACATCATCAGTCAAACCAAGGAAACAACATGAAACGTTCCCTTTAAAAAGGGAATGAATCTGAGTGATCGGTTCTGATTGGTCAGAAGGTGTTGATTCATTGTCTACAACAGGATCAGCTCTGACAGTAGCTATCCATCTATCTATCCACCCATCCATCCATCCATTCAGCTAACTATCAATTCATCCATCCGTCCATCCACCCATCCATCCTTCAATCAATCCATCTATCTATCCATCCATCCATTCAGCTAACCATCAATTCATCCACCCATCCATCTTTCAATCTATCCATCTATCTATTCATCCATCCATTCAGCTAACCATCGATTCATCCACCCATCCATCTTTCAATCTATCCATCTATCTATTCATCCATCCATTCAGCTAACCATCGATTCATCCACCCATCCATCTTTCAATCTATCCTTCCTTTCATTTATCTATCCATCCTTCTATCCATCCATTTATCTAACCATCCATTTATCCATTCATCCCCCCATTCTTTCATAAATCTATCCATCTATCTATCCATCCATTCAGCTAACCATCAATTCATCCACCCATCCATCTTTCAATCTATCAATCCTTTCATGTATCTATCCATACTTTTATCCATCCGTTTATCTATCCATCCATTTATCCATTCATCCCCCGTTCTTCCATGAATCTATCCATCTATCTATCCATCCATCCACCCATTCAGCTAACCATAAATTCATCCATCTATTCATCCATCGCTCCATCCACCCATCCATCCTTCAAATCTATCCATCCTTCCATCAATTCATCCATCCATCCATCCATCCATCCATCCATCAATCTATACATCTATCCAGCTATCCATCTGTTTATCTATCCCAACATTTATCCATTCATCCCCATTCTTCCATGAATCTATCCATCTATTTAACCATCAATTCATCTATCCATTCATCCAACTATCCATCCTTCAATCTATCCATCTCTCCATTCATCCCCCATTCTTCCATAAATCTATCAATCAATTTATCCATTCATTCATCTTATTGGTCAGAAGGTGTTGATTTGATGCATTCCATCCTCCTGATTATCTATCCATCTAATCTGTTAATTTATCCATCAGTTCATCTATCTATCCACACACCCACCTATCCATCTCTCCCATCCCCATCTTCCTCCATCCATCTGTTCATTCACTCATCTCTACATCCTTTAATCTATTAACCTTTTATCAATCTACCTATTCATCCATCCCTCCATCCATTCACACAAATTAAACAGTTAATTAAATAGTTTGAATTCATCAATCCATGCTTCTGTTTCCTTTTCACTCTGTCTTACAGATGAAAGTCTACAAGGCACCTTTGCATTTTACGTGTGAACAGAACTCAAACTGCTTCCAGCTTGCAACTAATTAGCCTTGAATTTCACTCCAGTGCCTTTCAAGAAAATGTGTGTGCTGTGTGCATCTCAGTGGGGCGGCAGGGAGGAAGATAAACCCCGCGGCTAAGGAGAAAAATGTGCACATGCTAATAAAAAGTTAGCGCTCTAAATTGTATACTTAAATACTGTATCAATAAGATCAAACAATATGAGTTGGACCTAAATTTCTTCCTATAATGTATAAACTCCACCTACTTACTTTTCTTACTTCAATTTATTTTCTTACGTTTGTTCAAAGCTTTGAAGTTTTTTCCCGTTCCACATTTTTTTAAACACAGTACTGTAGTCATGCTATACTGAAATGTACGGACACGGCTTGATCAGAGAAGGGTCCTGCATTTTCCAGACTGTGTAAATAAAATGTAATAATAATGTAACTTAAAGCAGCTCTTGACTTTCTTAATTCAATTCAATTCAATTCAATTCAATTTTATTTATATAGCGCTTTTAACAATGGACATTGTCCCAAATCAGCTTTAGAGAAATAATGAAAAGGGTCAAATATACATTTATAGAATTTTTAGGAATTTTATCCTGATGAGAAGCCGGCGGCGACATTGGCAACGAAAAACTCCCTGAGATGACAAAAGTCAGAAACCTTGAGAGGAACCAGACTGGCGTTTTCTTATTTTCAATATTTTCAGTGAAGGCTTTGCTTTTCTGTATGGTTCACGTTTTCACATGTTGACCAAAATGGAATCAAATTTCACGTTTCTTACTGGTGAGGTTCATCAAACCGGGAAGGTTTCAGAATCAGGGTCCTTTATATCCATTTATAAAATTTCCGGACGCAATTAAGAAACAATCAGTGATATCATTATGTATAGCATTTATCTATAACCAAAATCAGCTTGTTTGTTTTAGTGCAAAAACAGTAGGTAGTGGTTACCTCTGGAAGACTGATCAATAATAAAAATCATCTTGAAGCATTATAAGACCCATATCTATCACAGTCCCGCCAAAGTCTCCCGTTTCAGTCCACCGAACAGCTCGTTCACGCCTCGCCTGCTCTCTTTCTCCCAGAAATCCAGCTGCAATCTAATCTGAACCGAGCCGCTTGGCCGTTCCCCATGCGTCCGGCCTTTTTTCCATCAAAGAAAAGGGACATATTCAAGGGAAAAGGAGTGGACTCAGCTGGAAAGAGCCGTACTCAGAATTACTCATGCAAGTACAGCAAGCTGCGCAGATCTGACACGCTTTGTTCTCGCTCACAAGTTCAGCCTTGTTTGGTTTCCATGGTTATACACCGAAAGGGTTCGAGGAAGTGGGACAATTCCTCGCAGTACTCAGGGTATAATTAATGCTGGTTCTGGTTACAGGATCCGCGCGCTGCGAGTTAGCTAGCACAAAAGCGATCATTTTCAATGATTAGCATAAACGCTTCCTTGAATGTAGCTTGGTTTCTTTATTCTAGAATTAATAGCGTACATTGAAGTGCAGGAAAAATTGGTAGGTCCCCCATGGGGGATCTGGTGACTTGGGTGGGAAACTCGGATGAGTGTTCCTCTAACCATATTTTGGCGTTTTCGAGATGTGTGTGTTTGAGACGTGTGTTTGAATAACCTATCAGGACATGAACGGGTGTAACTCGTCGAACATGGCGTTTACCTGTCAGAGAAGTTTGTAGATGTACCAGGGGTCCCATGGAATATCAGCTAACCAGACTTTCACTCTGTAATGATGTGATGGAACCTGGAAGCTGTTGTTGTTGTTACATCTTGTATTTCATTTCTATGCTAATAACACAGAATCTTACTCATGAATCACAGTCGCCGCACGCCTGCTAATTAAGGCCTCGAGAAACATGACGGAAGTTCATTTCCCAGTTACCGACCGTAATTCCAATAACCTCCCTAACACGGCTTCGATTCACGATCTCAAGACAGAGCAACAATTAGATTAGTGGAACGTGTTTAGGGATCGTTTTTATCATCTCGCCCTGATTGTGAACATAATGATACAACCTCCAGATTAAATAACCCTTTCCATTGACATCTTGCACTGATAGAAATGTGCATACTTGATCTTTTTTTTATTTTTTAATAACATCAGCTGGCTTATTTTAAATGACGTGCGTTAGCAAGCTACATGAGTTCGCTAGGATCGATGGAAAAGTGCAGGGTTTTGTTTCATGCAATTAAAAACGTCTTTTTTTGTTTTTTATTTTCAGAGTCCTTTTATTGTCAAGAACCAATTTCGGCTGATTGTTGTGAACGTGTACTATAGAAAAGTTTCACTCATTACATGGTGGCAATTACGGCGTTCTAACACTAACACTGCATGAATGACTGCTCTAATGGACCTGATCAATATTATTTTTTTTTGTTAAATTATTGATTTCATAGTAGGTAGTCATGAAATAAGAGGAATAATGTACACAAAGCCATTCATTATTGTGATGCAGGTCTTAAAATCACCCAATTTCGCAATAACGGCCAGCTCACTGTACATTATCCTGTACCTGTTATATAGTACCACCAGGTATCAGATGTGTTTTCCACCAGATCAGACCCCCTTGACTTCCTCTAATACAGGATATAACCAGAAACGCGATCCTGGTGCCTACGCCGAACAGACCACACAAGAAAAAGAGCCAAACAGACGCTCCATTATTCACATCAGGCTTGGCTGAGAAAACGTTACGCTACACTGAACTAGCCGGATGTTGGAAAAAGGTTTTACTGGATGCAGCATGGGGTTCAGATGAGGCCTACAGATGTTTATCTATAGCTCAATTGCTTTAGACCTTCGTGATGCATCACATCATAATTACAATACAATAATATCCATAAATTTGTAATATTAGCAATGCACGGCACTGAGATTGTAATAATTAATGGGTAGATGATTGCTAGGTGATAAGGACACTTATCAAACCCACACTTTTGTCCCCTTACCGTGACAATAAGGCCTTTCTCTTGGAAGTACTTGACCAGTGGCACTGCGTTCTGTTTGAAGTTGGCCAGGCGCCGTTCGGTGGCTTTGGGGTTATCGTCTGGCCGTCCTTGCTGCTCCGCTCGCTTCTCCAAACGCTCCTTCAAGTGCTGGTTCGAGCACGCCAGGAACACCACCAGGTCTGGAGTACAAATCTGAAAGAATAATAATAATCATAATCATATATTTTTCATTTTATTTTTAAAGTATATGCATGTTAGCCATATAGGACGCATCAGTGAAATTTCATCAGCTGGAGTGTATTTGCATTGAAACGTTCTAACGTTCATCACAGAAAAAGTATGACCAGGTTCGGCATGTTACCAACCTTGAAAGGATTAAGGTACACACACCAAAATTGGTGGAAAGACTCAAGGTGTTCTGTGGTATCTGACACCAAGAAAAAAAACATCCTTCTATGGATCTTTTCTAGAATCGGACCAGTCGTTCTAGTCTTCACCACCCGCACACATCAGTGAGTCTTTGGTGCCCATGACCCTGTCACTGGTTCACACGGATGTCCATCCTTGGACCATACGTGTTAGGTACTAACCACTGTATACTGGGACACACTCCACAAGACCTGGTGTTCTGGAGATGATCTGACCTAAATGTCTGAACATCAAAACTTGGTCACTCAGATTCTCAAACTTGCCCATTCTTCTTGCTTCCAACACATCAACTTTGAGAACTTTGAGAACGGAGTCTGTTGACCTGCTGCTTGGTATACAGTCAAGTTGTGACAACATCTTGAAGGTCCAATAATTATATTATATTATATTACATTATAATTATTATAATTAGAGGAAGAAGCCTAAGAAGGTTCTGTTTGGGAAACGTCTGGTACAGGAACACTAGTAGGCGTTAATTTATTCCAATAACAGCCCCATTACTGGAAATATTTTGGTTTCCTTCTTCTGTGCTGAACTGCTAATGTAAAGTATATTTGATGAATGTTGGAAGAATTTAATTAAACATTCAATCACACACTCATTATTCCCCCATGATCTACGTTTTAATGTTTGCGCATCCGACTAATCAAACACTTGTGCTTGTATCCAGCTACCGTATCGTAACCACCTGAGGGTACGTTCATCTCGAAGCAAATATGAAGTCACATGGTATGAAGAACGTGCCATAGGGACCTTTGTTGGACTTTACGCAATAAGCTGATACGCACTCTGACGCTTGGCTTTGTCTTGCTGTCAGCCCCGGAGCTCCACATTAAACATTCCCAAATCAAACATTGACACAGCCAGGCTAATTTGCGGTTACTCAGTTGCATCGGAGGGAATATCAAACACTCATTAATCTGTTCAGGAAAATACGCCACAAGGCTTCAGAAATTATTTCCTGTAGAAAGAAAACAGGGTAAGAGACAACGATGCTGAGGTCAGATAGTAAACCGAAAGACATTTCAAAGGGCATGTTAGCCAGTGGTCCAACACAGATTTTGGGCTGATCCATACTTCCTCTGCCCTCGATCCTACCTTCCCTAGAAATTTCCCCAGGGTTATTCCATTTCATCTTGATAGTCTTCAAGCTGAGTACTCATAAAGCTAAAAAACAGACCTTGATGTTACGCTTGCCCAATGACCAACTGGATTGTGGTGTAGATCTAAAACGTTGCCCAATAATTCCAACAGTCATCACCTATCTTGACTGGACAAATTCTGGAAAATCAAGACGAACCACCCAAACATGACAAATTATGGAAATTTCCAGAAAATGAAAACAAACATCCAGAATAGGAGCTTCCCATTTTTCCAATTTTACCAATCAACCATTCAATAAGTCAATATCACCATAGCAACCAATGCAAACCTGAGGAAAGAAGATGAGTTATAGGTTAAAATGGGTCACCGAAGAAGTTATGTTCTTCTGAACAATTAGGAATACAACGAAAAACTGTCACACCAGTCTAAAATTTATTAGGTCCCTCACGGCAGCCCAGGCATGAACTTCACGAGCAAATATTCTGTAGGCAAGGAACACCATACGTCCTGCAGTTCTGAAATCTGGTGACTTAGGTAGGAACAGCAAAACCCTCAACCCACATTGGGACCAGAAGGTCCAAGGTTCAAGCCCCACAACCTACAGGACACCACAGTAGTGCCCTTGAGCAAGGCAGCTTCTGCTCATACACTGACCCTTTCACTTTCACTAGCACTCCAGCTACGACTCCGACTACAGGATTTACAGCCGTCAAACCCGACTACACCTTGCACTGATTTGCCATTATAACCTCCTTTGTCTGTGCTCCACCGTCTTCTTTTTTCTCCTCTCTCAATAATCATTCTCCATCATCCTCCACTGAGAAATCATCCCGGGCAAACAAAACAGCCTCGCCTTTGCTCATTCTCCCAATATTCCCTCTTTCTTTTTTTATTACTTCCGAAACCATCTACGTTTCCCTTCACATGTTTTTTTATTATTATTATTATTTCAGCTGCCATGTATGACTCTGTATCTCTCTTTTCATCAACACCTTTCTCTCTGAATCAAATCTCTGTCAGCTGTAGACGCCAATAATAATAATAATTTCATAAATTTGCTTTTTTTTAATTCTTGGAGGCGTTGTTAAGCTTCGTCGTGACACACGACATGTGGCTCATCCTCTTCGCAGCCATGACAAACAAACAAAACACACAAAAAACAAAAAACGTTCTCCATTCTGCTGGTGAAAAGCAAACTGAATCCACATCATCAAGTCTGTATTTTCTGCCGCACTTGATGCATTAAAACATCAGTCTGGTTGCCGCCCGCTGACATTTCCCGCTAATATTCGGTTGACATTTGGACGGCGTGTGTCAGGATAAATCCGTCATCGTCGCGTCCAAAGACGGGGTTCGCTTCCATCTCCTCTCCTGATCCACTCCCTGCTCTGACTCCGCCGTGCTCCCTTGAAGTCCTTCGTAATTAAAGCAATTCGCTAGATCATATTTGTCCAGGATGTCACAGAGGGCCTCGGTTAAAGCTGGCCAAGGACTTGAATCAGGACTCGTCCCAATGGCCCAGTTCATCCCTGTGATCTGTGAGGCACTCGTGTATTGTCGACTGCCTTCATTTTCAGTGGCTCGTTTTCTCAGTTTATTTGACTGATAGTTTATTAGAGGTTGTGTCATTAACCAACACACCGTCGAGTTTAGGGAACCAGTCTTGCAATCCAAAGGTTGTCGGTTTGATCCCATGTACCGACTGAAGTGCCATTGAGCAAGGCACCTAAGCCCCCCAAATTGTCCCTGGGTGCCGTGTATAGGGGCTGAACACCACTCTGGGCAAGTGTGTCTACTGCCCCCTAGTGCGTGTGTTTAACTGCACAAATAGGTTCCAAATGGAAGCACAGGTCAATCACTTGAATTTGACTTTCATTGTTAGTTTTACTACTCAGCTTGAATTTTGTTCACTGCAGCTGCCAGAACAAAAAATGTTACCCCAGTCTAAAACATAGCAGGTCCCCCCCCCCCCCAGGGTGCCATTTATTTCGCCCTTTGCTGCTGTTTATGGTTATTGAGAGTGAAGTAAAAGATTATTCTTTGCAAGTTGGTTTTTTTCCAATATTTGTCATGAGAACACCAATCTCGTGCCTGCTGTCTTTGGAGCTACGATTCTCTCTTTTTCTACCAACACAACGAGCCTGACGTTAAGCCGTCGTACAGATTTTTAAAAATAAACTCCCCTTCTCTCATTTGACTACCGGGGATTGATTAATTCCCGAACTCAAACAGTCTAATTTTCTCACAGCATGTGTGCACAGAGACAGATGTCTGGAATGATCCCGACGGGCGTCGCTTAATCCTTTTAGACGCAAGATAAACAGTTCTTATCTCCCTGTGTACGGCTTGACGCTGGGAGTTGACTCAGCCACAGGAAAGGTCTGGAGGTGGGATCCGTCACGTCGGTCTGTGACAGGAAAAGCCGTCAAGTGAAGAGTCTTTTCCTTACGCGTCCTTCGGAGGGTCTTCAGTCATAACTGCTCAGTGAGATCAAGGCCGGTTGGGGAGATGTACAAGGAAGAGGAGGTACGCAGGAGATGGAAGATGTTGTTCCTCATCCTGCACCGAGGGTTTTGACAGCTAGACGGAACAGCCAGAGCGAGCTACATACACAGACATGTCCCGGTTTTCAGGGCAGTCGTCAGACATATTGTACACCGTGTCCTTCTACTGGTCTACCAAGAACCATGTATTCTTTTGAAGGAGCATCTAGATCACAATCAGGACTTATATTCTATTCAATCCTATTGAAGATGGACATCAAACTTGCTGAAAAGTATAGAAAAGACAGCGAGAACTGTTCAACCTAGGTACATTTCATGACCTCTTGCTGTGCTGTC
>JAOVVF010051747.1:0-17643 GCA_028565595.1 Duopalatinus emarginatus
AATTGGTGTGGATAAAAATAATGACATATATATATATATATATATATATATATATATGTATATATATATATATATATATATCAGCCTTCTTATTTCGTAGCTAATCAGCTCGTTTATGCATATTGTCAGTATTGGACAGGTTGGTAGGTGTAATCGGTAACACAAAAACTAATCTCGAAAAATAGGAACTAAAATTCCAGGACTTGTGGTTAATTAACCTTGTGACAGGAAGGTCACTAGTTTGACCTCTCAGACCTCACTCAGCTCTGTCTGTTAAAAACAAACAAACAAACAAACAAAAAAACCCCAAAACAAAACACAAGAATTAAAATGAGAGAAGGACTTTAATTACTGGAGTTGAGGACACATTACTGTTGGCTACAGTACAATAATCGAATCTGAGCCTCAAACGCAACACAGTTTGAATCTTTAGTCATAAACAAAGCTATGGTTTGGTCTTATAATCCAAACATTGATGACTGAACTTCATTTCAACATGGTTTGTTTATAGCCTGAGGCAAGTGTGTGGAGAGCCTTGTCAAGTTTATTCTCTAGCCTTTTGAAGTTCATAGTTTCATCTCTGAGAGGTAGCAAATTAAATTGCAAGGCACTACACTGCCAACTGATGACCCGGCAGCAAATTCTGTTAGGCTGGATGTCATTTGCTCAGCCTCTTGCCATTTCTAATTTATACCACATGCAATAGTTTGACATGAATGCAAAATGTGTTTTACTGTCACAAAAAGTATTCACTGCTATAAGCAACATGGCATTAGGGTGTGTTATAATATTGGAGAGCCTTCCATACATAGAATAGCGGTAATATGATGAGCTAATCTCATGCAAAATTAACCATAAACCATTAGAAGTCTAGTGTCTATTGTGTAATTGCATTTTCATAAAAATGCAATGAAATAATACAGTAAAGTAAGTCAAATTGACAACTCTTTTGACCACTGTGCAGTGGAATTCACATCTGCAGTTAACTCATTCATGCAATGAAACTCACAAATACACACTAGTGAACACTAGGGGGCAGTTAGCACACATGCCCCGGGCGATGGACAGCCCCTGTATCCACAGCACCCGGGGAGCAGTTGGGGTTTTTATTTACATAAACAGACAAACAAACAAACAAAAAACATTTGGAAAAAAAGACAGTTCAAGGTGTTCAGTGGTATTGGGCACAAAGACATTAGCAGGAGATTCTTTTGTAAATCTTGATTAAGCCTTGCATGCTCATGACCCTGTCCCTTGGACCACTTTTGTTAGATATTAACCACTGCTTACCAAGAACACCCCACAAGACCTGCTTTTAGGAAGATGCTGTAAACCAGTTGTCTATAACCATCACAATTTGGTCCTTGTCATCCTTGAATATATTAGGCAGACAATGAACAATCAGTTCTCAAAGTTAATGTGTTGAAAGCAGAAAAATGGGCAAGTGTCTCTGATAGCTTTGTATATTTGGTCTGGATCCTGACTTCTTTCCATTATTCTTGTTAATGTATGTGGAGACTAGTGTTAAATAACAATTTTCAAGCTTTGTTCCAGATTCAGTGGCTTGAGATGTGTGTTGTTTAGGAGATTATGACATTTTAAAACATTCTGTTTCTTGTATTTGAACTTTTCCAGGGAAGCTTCAGCACTGTCACGTTTCTTTCAAGCAAAAAAGTTTACCAAGACCAAAAAAGGTCAATTCCATGTGGTTGCTGAGCATTAAACATGCACTTTGGCAAGCTAGATTTGATTTCTTTTCAGTAACAGCTTTCATCTCACCTCAGCTACTTTAGATTAAGCCTTGGCTTCTTGTTTGCCCCTTCATGCAGACCACTGTCTTAAGGTAGATGTCTTCCTTTAGATAGAGCAGGGGTTGTGCCATATTCTTTCTATTTTTAAATAATAAATATAATGATGCTCTGTGAAACTATTCTTTGTTGTTGTTTTTAACTTGATAGCTCCATAGTATTTGTGATGCTTCATGATGAAATTTTAAAGGTATCAGGAAATTCTATGAATGCCTTTGAGTGTCTGGTTGGGGCTTCTCTTTTGTCTCGTGGATTAATTGTGGCTTAGAAAGATTTTAGGCTCACTCAGGCTTCAATAAAAGGAAGATTTAGTAGGATTGGGAAGTGTAGATAGAATTAGGTGGACTAAAGCAAGAGATAATTAGGAAAGGCTGTGTGCAGTGTGCTGCCCTATCAATAATTTCAGGAAAAACCTGATGTACCATGGCAGTGATCTGCAACATTCTGCAACATTCATCTGCAACATGTTCATTTTGAGAACCATTTTAAGCTAGAACTGCTAAATAGTAGACACTTATTACTACATAGTATCAGTACTATTAGTACTAAATAGTAGATACTTACTACAATACTTATTGTAGACAAAAATATATACAAACATCAGTTAGACCATGAAGCTTTAACTGAAGCCAACTAACCCATCCGATTTTACACACTACCCTTATGACACTGACCAAGAAGGAGATATCACAGGTAAAGGTGAGAATGAGCAGGCTGGTTTAAGCTGACAGGAAGTATATAGTAACTATTTACAACCAGGGTGAGCAGACAAAACATCTTAGAATGCACAAAACAACTAACCTTGTGGTGGATTGGCTACTCTGCAGCAGAAGAAACTTCTACAAGAAATTTGAGGCTATCAGGGGCACAGAAATGGACAATGGACATTTGAACCTGGTAGTTTTTTTTTCTAACTGTTGTGATATGCATTTGACGACCATATAGCATCATATAAATGCCTTTGGCAATATCTTCATATTTGATTAGATGAATAATGTTTTAAAATTGCTTCTGGACTTTCTGAACTGATATGTCTGATATTTGGTTACCAGTATCTTCTAGAGTCCATATATAGTCTAGTTACCAGAATTCTGTAACTAAATACAATTCATTACAGAGAGGATTTAGCATGCTTTTTTGGTAATCTTCTAAAATACAAAAATTTACAAGAAAACACGATGATCATATGATGTGGCTCAAATACAATAATGTTTAAAAAATCCCTGAATTTTTGAAGCTGCTATTCTCTTGGACTCCATTACGCAGCCGTTTCAACCTTTTCACAAGTATTTTATCATTTACTGGAGAATAGATATTAAAGGTAACACCTTTAATCTAGTAGACTATTGCTGGTCATTTTGTGTTTAAATTCTTCTATATCACCTGACACACATCAGTGTTGGTAGATAAAAGGCAAAAAGACTCCAACTGTCTGAAAGAGACCAGAATTAATATAAATCATATACACCTTAAAGCAGGGTGCAAATTATGGGGAGGGAGGTTAAAAACAATAAAAAACAATATTTTGGGGTCAAAACATTTTTATATCCAAGAAATTCTACAATAAATATTCAATAAATGTTACAATAAATATACAGGACCCATGCCTGGGAGAATCTTGTAATACAATTTCACACACCCCTTAAGTGGATCATATCATGCCTCCTTAGTAACTATACCTCTCGTCTGCCTGTCTTATGCTAATTATTGGTCACATGACTGGCGTCTTCTCTAAGGTGCACAGGCTGCACAGGCCAAGTAGCTGCTATCTAGCTTTTGAAGAACACATGTAGATGTTAAATTCTGGTGTTTCACTCAAAATAATAAAATAAAATAAATAGATTATAATACAGTCTGTATCAGCCTCTATTTTGAGGATGTCTTACAGTACCGAGTGGTGATAATGGTGAGTTTTCCATGTAATTGTAATAAGCAAATAGAGAGAGGTCAGCAGTAGGAGTAAGTCAGGAAGAGAGTATGCAGGCAGGTGGAGGTCAGGAGGAGAATATGCAGGCAGAACTTTCTAGAAAGGAGGTAAGTTAGGAAGGATATTGCACTTGAGGACATATGACGTTATACTAGATATTTTGGTAAATTATGCCTTAAACTGCTGATGTGGATAACAGGTAGCACCAAGTAGCATTGTGTGTTTTTGTGTGATTGACTAGCTGGTAATTTTGATCTATAATATATTGTATATGACCCCTGACTACAGAAGTTGTTGTGTGGTTTGTGCCAGACAATACAGAAAGCAAGCAAGACACTGTAAGGATTGTAAGACTTCAGTACACTGAAGCACGCGCCTGCGCTGTACTGGTTTCCCTTTACACCTTGAAGAAAAACTTGCATGGATGAAATCGTCTTCTATTTTATTTGTACAAACCAATTTAACAGGACCAGATTATACTTTCCTGTTTTGTTTTTGGAGCCAGACTAATTCTAGGACATGGGGATCACTGGACACAAAATATCAAGAAAGAAATTACCACAACTTTATTGCTGTCCAAGAAGGTAAACTGGTGATCTTGGTTGCTTAATTTTGATCAGAAGATGGTAAACTGTGTCATGATTTATGAAGTCTCTTGTCATTCTACCATCAATATGTCCTGAGATAGCAAATCTGGTTCCTTAATTAGTTAACATAAATTAACCAAGAAATGGAAATCAGATTTTTGTGCACTCACTGCATTAGCAGGAGGTTCATGATCACTTGCTATCGACCCACTTACTGAGACAAGTGGAACACTGGTTAATGAGATGAGAATGCACACAATAGAACATTCCTTACGGTCAGTGTATTTTTCAATTTGCATAGGTTTTTTGAGCGAGTTATTTTTTCACAATAAGGGAATAGATTTATCCTTTAGCCAGACAAGTGGAGAACTTATTTAGAAAATCCTATGATAAATGTTTGTCTTTTCAAGCCAACTCCATGATAGCATCTTTTCTGAGTTCTTGGCAGAATTAGACAGTGAGGGATGGTCCCTTCCATCCACTGCTTGTAGCCAGAGTTTTAAAACCTAAGGCATATTCAGTGCATTATGTTGCTTTAATGTTACTAAACACTTACAACCTCATTGTATAAAATTGTTGGAGTGCACAACCCTTTTCACAAACCAAATAGAAAACATGCACTTGCGTCACTTAGAATACCATCAGTATAAAAACCCAGGTCAAGAGGTTAATAAGACCTGAACAGAAAACACAAGATAAGGATTTTTTTGTAATAGATTAACAAAGTGCCAATTTGAATGCTTAATGCGGAGACATTAGACTAACCGGCTTCTTGCAGGAATGCTCCTGCATGCCATTTAACCTCTGGAACTAATCCACAATGCAGATTCATGGCTTGTTTTCAGCCCAAGTTCTTCTACTGAATCAGCCATTTTTGCAATACACTGAAGTCATTTGGGAGCTCAAAAGCTTAATATGAGATATGATATGACAAATCAAAATTTCATGTCAATGTGTTAAACTAAGAACATGGCAACTTTTATTTAAACCCAACCATTTATCAAGTAATCAAAGATATCAAGCATATGATGGCTTAAACTGTTAATAGTGCTGAATCTTTGCAACAAATTGCACAAATTGCATTTGTTGTTAAAAATGGTAAACCAAGAAGATGACCAGAGAGCTGTCTTTTTAAAAGAAAATAAAAACATTTTAAAGCTGAAAAAGAGGAATAATCAAAAAAACAATGCAATGTTAAATAGAAAGTAAACCAAACTGCTGTATAGTGTAGACTCCTTAAAATCCTTGAGTCATGGACAGAGCCTGGCCATTTAGCTTCAAAATGTGTGATGTGAGTAGCATCACATATGATCTTGATGGAAGAGGAGAACAGTGAGGTGCAGTACATTATTAAATGCTCGTTTTTACTGACATTTAAATGGTCCTTAGCTATGGAAGTATTTTTGATTCCCATAATCCTTCTGAAGGTGCTGTAGTAGGAATATGGACTATATTTGTGCAACCAATGACCCTTGGAAATCCTGAGAGATTAAACGGTGTGGAGATTCATTTATTGTTCCCCAGTTGTGTTTTCTCCTTTTCTTTTTCATTCTATATCAATGCAACTTCCTCTTAGAAAATTCCTCTTTGATGTCCATTACAGGTTTGTGCCCAGGGAGCACCACACAACTGTGCATGATGATTTTAATGCTATGCACACTTTTCAGACAGACCAACATACAGTTGCCTTTCCAATATGTTCTTCTACATTTTACAGGAAACTTCCTGGGGCAAAATAAGAGGCATAAAAAATCTGCTGAGACGTGAGGTGTGGAATATTTGAAATATGTGGCTTAAGAATATTCTTCAGATAGATAATTGACTGCAATGAAAAATGGCAATATTCTTTATCTTCATTAGGAAATGACAGGATGTCTAATCAGGGTCAATTCACACTTTCCTGACAAAGAGCTTTGCGAATAATATGAAGAAAGAGAATGTTCACATGAGTAACGTGTGAAAAAACCCTGGGCTAGGCTTAAGAAAACCTGTCAGAAAGCAGGCAATATTACAATGAGAGGAACAGTCATAGATTAGGATGAATCATTGAACTGCATTCAGTGTAATGGGTATTGCACACAATATGCAGTCCAGAAACATGGCCCTCTGATGACCCTCTTTACTGTGTTAGTAAAAACATGTATAAAATGTTGTGGCTCAATGCCTTACTGAGATTTTAATGACATTCATAAAGATTTACATTTACATTTAAGTTTGTGCAGAAATATTACAGTTACTTTCTGGTCCTTGGCTGGGGTGTTCACACAGTTCAAAAATGTCATTCACAGAAACTGAAATGTGGACAACTATATGCCATTCAAATTAATTTGTTTATGGAACACTTCATACAAATATATTTATGTTTGGCAGCCTGGGGAAACCTGCTGGATGTCACTCTGATTTGAATGCCAAAGAGGCAAAAATACTGAAAAACTGGGTTTTGATTGGAGTTTCTCCTTATGCTTCAAAATAAATTGTAGGCAGTAACAAACTGTCAGGCAGCATTACGTTGCATTATGTGAGTGTCTGTATATAGGGTGAGTGTGAATGAATTCAGGTTTACATGATAAGAAGCTTGAAGCGGTGTGCTGAGAGTCTAGTAGGAATTGCTTTGATGCATTCAGTGTGTAGGTTTGGTTTCAGTGATAAATATTAAAATGCAGATGTCTTCCTTTTTAATTTTGAAGTATATTGTTAATATACTAATTTTGAAAAATATTGTAAGGCTGACAGAAAAACAAACTGTCTAGATTCAAACCTAAAGGCAAATGCATAGAGATTTAATAACAAAATATACGCAGCTAAACAAAACAAGACACGTAGCATGAGCGCATGTAGCACAGGAGGTGAACAATAAGAACATCAAGACCCAGGAGTGCTCTGAAAACTGAGTATGAATATATATACATGCTCTAAACCAAACACAGGTAAGAGTAATTAAGGGAACTGTGACTTGGTCATGTGATGTGCAGGGGCTGCTGGGTAATGTAGTAGAAACACTAACATTATAAAGAATTGCATCATGTTGTCACAGCACCCTGTCTTTCATTGTGTTTTACTTCTTACTAACTATAAACTGAAACAAAACTAATTTCTAGATGTGTATGAATAGTAATTGTGCAAATGAAACGGTTGATTAGGCTGTTTAAGTTCAGCAGGTTAGCAGGTTAAGGTTAGAAGGTTGCTGGACCAGAAAGTTGCCGGTTTAATCCCTTACACCAAAACATAACTGACGTGCCCTTTAGCAATGCACCTAACTCCTCAAATGCTTTCTGGACACTATGAATAGGGGCTGTCCACTGCTCCAGGCAAGTGATTTCGCTGACCTCTAGTGTGTATGGATGGGTTAAATGTGGAGGTCAAATTCCTCTGTGTGCAAGCACATTAGGTAAATCACTTCACTTTCATAATTTATTGATCAGGGTTTGCTAACATCATGAATGTTCTTTTATATAACATGTATGGTGTAAGTCAGACCTGGTTTATATTCGACACGTGACTGTGTGTAGAAGCAGTGACAACTTGAGCAAATATATTAATATGAGCAATCTAATGCCATCACTGTGTCAGAACCAAAGCATTCATATCTGGCAGGTGTCCATGTTCTCATTCACCAAGCCAGCATTAATTTTACCAAGTAGAATGACCCCAGGATATAAACCTGGCATCACAGTCCCCATATTCTTACCACTGGTTTACAAGAACAAAAATTCTCAATGCTAGTAACTGTTCAAGCAGTGAGAACTAATTGAAAGGAGCATACATTATTATAATATTACCAAAATCAACTTAAAAATGTCAAACAGATTTTGATCATGAATAAGAAGCATACTGTTATATCCCACTGTTTCCATTCTTCTGGTGTAGCCAGTTTAACTGCTCTCAGTGTAACTGTTCAGTGCTAGTGGATCCACTTCATTTCAAATTTCATTCAAATGGAAATGAACTATTGTAAAATGTGTAATGCCTCGAGATGCATTATGCTCTGACTAAGAGCCTACACTTAAAAACATGTGTAGGAGTAGGATTTACTTAAACATACTTAGTAATTTTTTTCCACATAAAAACAGGCAGGTTAGTAAATTTAACATAGCATGTATTCAAGAAAAGGTGTACTTCAGTGGATTTCATTACAAATTCTTCAGTTAATGTTATTTTGCAACCTGTTTATTCAATTAGATTTTAATCACTGTATCTTAGGAAAATTTGACTCAATCAATGTAGCACCATATTATACCATGGCTTCTAATATTTACATACTAGTAGTAACAGTAATTTTAAAATTCATTAGTAATACTGACAAATATTTTACTTATTATACACTGAAAAAAACAACTTTAAGATTTACTTGATAAACAATTTGCACTAGCATTTTTAAGTAAATGTTACTGCTGTAATATCAAGTACAACTTACAACAAAGGTCATTACATCAAAAATATAAAGTAAATGTTTTCATTCTTTGTTTAAAAAAAAAAAAAGCAAAAAAAAAGCAATATATTTCAACTGTTTATTTGGTCAGCATTAAACACCACTACTTGTTGGGTAAAACCTAAAGCAACCACATAGGACTAACCTTTAAAACAACTGCACAGTTCAAAAACTCTATAAGGGCAGATCATATATACAAAAGATTCTTACTTGAGACTAAATGTAAAGTTTTAAAACAATCACTCTGCCTACACAGCCCTTAATTTACACTGGACTGCAAGTATCCTGTTAATAGAATTTTTTAAATATGATTTTGATCAATAAATTACATAAGCTTACACTTATACTGTTTCCATAATATAGTTAAAGGCACCTTTTCCTGACTGCTTGAACCTTCCCTCAGGGCAACAGGATGGTCAATATTAGCAGTGTCAACATCTGTAACCTAGCTTATGTATACACAGCATAGAAATTAGCAAGCATGCTTTAACTTCATTTTAATACACTGAAATAAGGAGCTTGAAATAATCCAACAGCAGCTCAACAGTAAAATGACAGAAGTTAACCTGTATTGACCATCAATATTACTACAGAACTACTTAACATGAATGAGCTCATTTATGTGATTAAAATAAATGTTACCTATACAATATATTGTATCCACCAAACAAATCTCAATCTATTTGTAAATGCACACAGACGTATGTATTATCGGTAAAGAAGAAGACAGGAGCTGACCTTACACAGACAGGATCCAATATGTCGATGGATTTCAGTGATCAATATCTCCGGCAATTTTTAAAAAAAGATAATTAGATTTAAAAAAGGCAACTTCACACAACTTCCCCCCTCTTGTTTCTCTTACCCCAGCTCCCCAGTCAGTCCTTTCAACCACTTAATACTCTGGCTATAATGGCAACATTAGTCTCTAGATGAGTGTGTGTGTGTAAAGTGCCAAGCTTTCTGTGGGCCTCCAGCTAATAGAAATATTACAGTGAGATGAGAAGGCTTTGATTTGGATGCATCCTTGAACTGTAGTGCTGCAGTTGGTAATGGATATTTCACACAATATGTAGTTCAGCATCATGACCTCCTCATGACACTCTTTACCCTGTTAGAGGAAACATATATACATTGTTGTGGCTAAATGCCTTATCTATTTGGATTTAGATTATTTTTGTTCACAGGTAAAGCAATTTATTCTTAATGCTGTTTAAATTATGGTCTGTGAAAAGTATAACATTTATTCTATGGGCCATGGACTGGGCTGCTTCAACAGTCATTCAGGGAATTAGAAATGTTCAAATGTACCACATGCATCTGCCACAAATCATACTTTAGTCATGTAACAAACTATGATGAATGCTGCTGTGTGGCCTGTGAACAAAATAAACACATTTAATTTCAGGCCGATTGCAATGTATTTGGGTCATTTCAGCATTTGAATTGCTTTCTTGTTAACATTATAGTGAATGAAATACACATAGTTTACAAATACATAAAACCAACTGAATACATATTTTCAGTAAAGTATTTGAAATAAAAAACACCCAATATTTGGTATTGTATTTCCTTTTTTAAATATAAAAAAATCATTGCAAGTACAGGAAAGTGGTATGTCTGAGGGTTTAATCAAGTATCAACAACTAGCAGTTTTTACCTTAAAATGAACTACTAACTAAATACTGGCAGCACTGTTAAAAGTTTTTACTTTAGTCATAAACTGATAAAAAATATTTTTTGATTGGATAAATAGTTTAAAAATATCATTTTATACCTGTCCTCAACAGGGAAAAGACCCCAGGAAATGTTATTCTGTTGTATTCTAATTGTTTTATTACAAATGAGAATAGCATGTTGGGAATGGTAAGCCAGGTCATTTAATATATTAATATATAATATGATATATTTAATATTGACCCAACGTCAACCCTGTTAACACCGTGTCAACCCAACACTGTGTTTGATCACTGTCAACCTTGTTATTCACAAATATTTAAGTAAGATAGTTTACCAATATTGACAAAATTATTTATATACAAAAAATTTATTTTGCCATTTTATCTAAAGAGACCCAGATGTGTGCTGTTTTTTATTATCTAAAAACAATACTTTTATAAAAAATAGCTTCTAATAAATGTATAATTTGTACAATAATCTTATGTACTTGGGGACCAATAAAGGGATATAAAGTAATTTTATACTACTAATTCATTGCAAAATATTCATTTCATATAGCCACATGTCTATAACAGGGTTGATGTATGTAACACATCTCACTATTTTAATTGTTTAACATGGTGAGATGGCACAGTAGGTTTTTCTAATTATTAAATATGTCTTATTTAATATATATGCAGAAATAACAAATAACAAAATGTAAAACGTTTTTTTTTTTTGAATAACATGAATGTCCTCCAATGCTGAAATGATCAATTTGTGCCCTGTCTGATTTTACCTTCTGTGAATACAAAGACTACAAAATAAAGCATATAATTACAGATCACAGAATGTCACAACAGATAGCTGCTCACTGTTTACTACTTATACTCCCTTGTTTAATAGACTTCCTGTAATTAGTTCTCAGAAGAACATTCTGACAACCCATGAATTAGATAGCTAAATTATATATGACATTTCTGCTATTCTTATCCACTGTATAGTGGCATGTACTTCAATGCCTGACCCTAAAGAAAGCCCAACCTGAGTTTCACGCTTCTTCTTCTGGTTACTCTTTTACAGCTATGTGCAGTGATGGATGAATATATTTTTGGTTACACATTACTATGGGCTGCTCTGTCTCTGCTCTGTCCTTTTATTAAAACTTGTGAGGTTTTCACATCTGACCACTGAATTGTTCAAACACAGTAACACAGCTTTATGAAATCAATGTTCTTTCTTATGGTTTTATATAAAATAATCACCTTTCATGTAAACTATACATGGTGGTCTTCAACATATTTATCTACGTGGTTTAGTGGTTGCTAGAAAAATAGCTTCTATGCACTCAATATTTATAACATGCATTTTTGCAGTCATTTTTGCCTTTATATAGACCATATGGATTTAGCATTTAACTTGTTTTTGTCCGGTGTTGTCACCCTATCTTGCACATTATGACATCAATCTGTGTGAAAGTAAGTGGAAAAGATAAGCAGAAGCCCTACAGTGTTAAATGAACTTCAGCTGAATTGAAAAACTCCTGCGGTGTAATAAATCTGTGGGTATTAATTGAACTCTGCAGTGAATAATCTTGCTTAGACAAGAAAATTTTTTAAAAACTAATAATAAGTTGTTGCAATCCACCTTATGCTTATTTAGAGAATTCACAGTATGTCCATATCTAACATTCTGTTTCTTTTTTTCACTCGTACTGTTTGCTTTATTTGAACTGTATGCTGGTTCAGTTGAATTAGATTTTCTTTGTGTAGAATATTTAACAATAGACAATGGCACAAAGTAGAATCAACAGTGACCAGAAATAAACCAGGTTTTGTTAGGGGTTGATAGATAGTTTAATTTAATTGAAGTTTTAATTTAATTTAATTTGTATAGTGCTTTTAACAATGAATTGTCCCCTAAATATAATGATTTAATTTATGATATATAAGCCCCAAATCACAGTACCCAGGGAGCAGTCGGGGGAGTTAGATGCTGTTGTAAGAGTGATGATGTGAATATGATGAAGGAATCTCCGCTGACACTATCTTACTTGTATATAAAATGGTTTATTACAAAGAAGATCAGCATCAAATCAAGCACCATGGATTGCTTGAGAGAGGGTTCAAAGCCAGTAAGAAATGCCTCTGAATTGCAGCTATATCTACCCACTTATATAGGTTGGTTGTTTTTGTAAAACTAAAAGATATGGCCCTTATATAAAATGATCTCATCTGTCTGGAACTGAGAGCCCATCTCTCTCTCTCTCTCTCTCTCTCTCTCTCTCTCTCTCTCTCTCTCTCTCTCCCTCTCTCTCTCGGGGTCCATAAGCAACCAACCACTCTTAGTGGTTTTCTCCCAATATTGTTCTAGAAAGAAAAAAAAAGAAACCACCAATCAGTATCTTTTGAAAAAACAATAGACACAAATTGAATCATCAAACACAGATTAACACCTTATAAGTAAATGTGAAATTGATAATATCATATGTTCACATTATTCCAAGTTATAAGTCACGTTTTTCATTTCCCCCCCCCTTTAATCATACCACTCTATAGTAACAAACTACTAAATAACAGGATAAGAACAGAAATAAATCTTAAGAGTATAATAAGAATAGATATTCTTTTATGCAAATTAGCCATGTATGTAATATACGATCACATCTTCCAAAAGGGCCAAGCCTGGATCCTTTCCACTTATACACAAACAAGGCATTGACAAGGCATTTGTTTCCCCATAAGCAACTCATGAGGTGTCATATGCACATCATGCAGCTCAATTGAGGGACACCATTTGTTTTAGAGGAAATGCTATCTAATTTATCGATCTGTATGCTGGCAGATTTTAACAATATAATTTTTCAGAACACATTCATTTTTTTTACACACATCTCTTGGCTTTGCGGCCAATAGACTGCACCAAGATGCTGTTTAATTCCCAGTGTTTGCAAAATCAATTTCATCATCTTATCCACAAACTCTTTCGCATTATCTGAGCATATCCAATCTGGAAGTCCCCACCTGCTTATGACCTCTCTACACAAAAACCTAACAGGTCTGGAGGTGCTTTATCAGCCCCTCATTATTTCTACAAAGACCAGTAGAATCTCGGGCGGTACCTTGGCCTAGAGTGTCAGGAGGCACAAATCCAGTTCCTTGGGCTTTTACTTCTGCTTAGCCAGCACTCAATTGTATCCCACACGATAATAGGACCCATTAGTCTGATACTCCAGGTCCACCTGATGCAGTGGAAGAGATTGCAAATCTGATCTAAGCCTCAAGTATTTCTCTGCTTCTTGAAGACAATCATGTGGTTCACCATCCTCACACTTAATGGGCTCTTGACACATAGGCTCTCGGATTTTCTTCCTGTTCCAGTGGGTCAATAGGACTATTATCGGGATGTACATTTGTCGGAAATGTATCTCTCAGCACTCTCCATGCTCTACCTCTGTACGCAGAAACAGCTCTGGATCATTCACAGCAGTCCACAAATCGCTGTCTATAATTCTCACTTTTGTTAGAACCATCATCTCCTGTATTTTCTTTCCTCCATGTTTTATCTCTTATCGACCCCTCTAGATCACGTTCATAACCATCATCTCCAAATTCCATCCTCCTGATCTTTAGTTCACCCTTAGTGTCCAGACATGCCATTTTCTTCTTACTTTTGGAACAAGGGTACATCTTTATAATTGTTTCCGTTTGTCCCATTTCTATTATTCATTCATCCTCGTTTCTGATGTGATATCTGCCCTCCTGTCTGATCACTGGGAGAGACTGCTCCTCCTTTTCATAATGTGGGTGTCTTTTTACTGAGTCTGTATATGAGAGTAGGTAAAGGTACATTAAGTCCCGCCATTAGTTTTTCTATTTCTTTTGTATTTTTTCATATTTCTTCTGTGCCCCTAACGCTCTTATCTTTTGCAGCCTTAATCAATTTCTGTCCCTCATTTTCAAACAACTGGAGAATGCCAAGCACTACTTGTCTCTTTTCCCCTTTTACTCTTCTTTTGATCCACCTTATTTGCACCTGCATTGTTTTAATTACATCTGGATTAAGGGTCCCCTCCACAGGCTATGGTTGGTCAGTTTCAGGCCAGCACTTAAGCATATTGTTACAATGCCTTTAACTAAAGGATTATTCTTCTGTACTACATCAACAGGAGTAATTACTTTCAAATTTTAGTGCCCCTATTCGACATTGTAATAGCTCTCTTATGTTCCCTTATTGTAAATGGGGACTAATTACTACGACTAAGACTACTTAAAGCTATTTAGATTACTTATCCCTCTCTCTTTTTTAAGCCAATATTTTACCACAGTCTGTAAAAAATGAAATAAATTTGCCAACTCCAAAGGAATCAAAACTTAATGTAATAGCAAGTCACAAGACCAAGTACAGCTATAATACTGACTAAACACACAAATAATCGATCAAATTTAAATAGAATTTCCTCAAATATCCTGCAAACAAAAGCAACCCAAAATCCTATATAAAGCTCAAATAAATAAATAAATAAATAAATAAATAACTAACACACACTTTTTTTAAAAAACGCACAACATGCTGACTACTGAGACTTCAGAGACTTCAACACTTCTGCACTGCCTGAATCCATGGACCCACTCAAGTTTGCATACCACCCAAACTGTTCTACAGACGATGCCATCACCTCCATCTACTCCACACAACAGTTTCACACCTGGACACTGGGAGGGATAATTATGTTAAAATGTTGTTTGTTGACTACAGCTCAGCATTTAACACTATTATCCCCTCCAAACTCATCACAAAGCTGGAAGATCTGGAACTCCAACCATCCCTGTGTCAGTGGATCTTCAACTTCCTGACAGACAGACCACAAGCTGTGTGTGTAGGCAAACATGTCTCACGCACCCTCACCCTTAGCACTGGAGCCCCCCAGGGTTGTGTTCTGAGCCCTTTGCTGTACACACCTCTGACTGCATGGCCAATTCCAACTCCACCACCATCATCAAGTTTGCTGATGACACTGTTGTGGTAAGCCTGATCTCAGACAGTGATGAGAGGGTCTACCTGGAGGAGATTAGACACTGGGAGAACTGGTGCCAGGACAACAATCTCCACCTCAATGTCAGCAAGACAAAGGAGCTGATTGTGGACTGCAGCAGAAAACAGGAGAGGAGCTACCACCCTAAACACAAATAATTTATCCACACACAGCAGTGTCACTAAAGACATGACATATCATACCTGAGAGTGGGGACATAAGAGAACAGTTTTGTTGGCTTCGTTAAACAAAACAAGAGTGTCGACTAAAAAGTGTTTAGTAAACAGATAAAGATTTTTTTCTGTGCGCTACACTATCACCAAATGTGTTCCTATTCACAGCAAGACAATCACCTACTCATCACCCAGTGCTCACATCCATTCACCTCAAATCATCAAATAGTCTCAATATTGAATCCCCAACACAGCTCAGATCAGAATAAACCATGCAGACAATAAAACTCACATTTGAAACTCTCAACAAAGTTTAAAGCAAATAATTATATTCCATTAATTAATGAAATGGATTAACTGGTCAGTTCATTGCCAACCTCTCTTTTAAATGACTACAGCATGTAGTACCTTGCATACATATAAACAAGAGAATGAACTCTATTAACCCCTAACTCGAGAAATATTCTTATAATAGTCTTTCAATAAAAGTAGACTACATATGTCTCAACAATAATGACTATAAATAAGTATACATGCAGGCATTTGTTAGAGGAGTTTGTGGATAAAACTGCATTGACCTTGATCAGACTGAATTCACGAGCTGCACACACAGTTGTGTGACGCACTGGCCAGTTGCCTTCTTGTCTGTGCTTCTTGCCTCTTTCTCCTCTCTTTCTCCCCAACTCTTACACACAAGGTCTCTTACTGATCTCTCCACTTTTCTTCACAAAACATCCTTCTTAGAGGCTCATACATTTTAACCAATTTAAAAACATCCCCTCGAAAGAGGCTTATAGATTTGATCAAAGTCCCCTTCGAAGGCTGACATATACAGAAAAAGACCAGGGGCCTCATTTGTAAAACTCGTAGAACGCGTAGATTCTGGAGTGAAATATCAGGTAATGGCGTATGTGAAAAAAAATCAGATTTATTAAAAAAGGTGCGTACGCCATGTTTCCGCTTTATAAATCACAACCTACTTCAAAATGTGCGCAGATGAACCAGCCTCGTATTCCGCCTCTGTACTGCCCACATTTACCCATAAAAGGTCCATGCAAATCATTCATAAATATTTATATGTAGGCTTCCCCAATCATTCTGAGCATAATAATGCAAAGCAAAGAAGAGAAAATTGTGCCGTAAGGCAAGGAAGAATGTGTTGTTTGGTGGCCTCAGCAGTGGCATTAGCAACAAACGCAAGTTTGTTAAGTGGCAACATGGCTGCAGCATTTAATTTGTGTTTTAATTTGAGAATCTGTTTAAGAAATGCTACTACTACTACTACTACTACTACTACTACTAATAATAATAATAATAATAATAATAAGCTTTATATATAGCACCTTTAGGTGAGACAAAACAAAACTAATAATATAATATAAATAAAATGTAAATAAACAATCTGAAATGAAAAATGAAACACACAATCTAGTGTAAACAGTAATACTTCATATTTCACATATAAATTAGAATGAGATATGGCATGCATTAAAACTTTAAAACAGCAGACAAAAAATATTGATATATAACAGGTAAGTGTCTTCCTCTCTTAATCTTGATTTATGTGGTATAAACTTATATCCATGAGAATGGTTTGCGCATTTACTTGGAATTGTCACTAATTCCCACTCTCTCTCCGCAATCTTTTGAAGGGCTATTGATGCCTCAAACCAGTGCCCAATCATGTGAGAAACACTCGCCGTAATTGCCAGCTTGGTGTGGAAGTAGGTGTGATGCTGCAAGCCACAACACATCTGAAGTTTGTGATGCCAAAGACTTGTTGTATATTAAATTGTGATGTTGTAAAGATGAAGGAATTTCCACTGACACCGTCTTAATGAGGGTTTATTACAAAAAAGAACAGCATCAAATCAAGCACCATAGATTGCTTGAAAGAGGGTTCGAGCCAATATAAAACTCCTCTGAATTGCAGCTATATCTGACCGCTTATATAGGTTGGCTGTTTTCACATATATAGGTTTGTTGTTTTACTACAGTGCCTTGTTCAAGAGCACCTCAGTTGTG
>JAOVVF010051754.1:0-17641 GCA_028565595.1 Duopalatinus emarginatus
GGTGGGGGTGTGAGAGGTAATTGCCTTATTCAAGTTCCTTTAGTTCTAGTTTTTTTTCTTCATATATTGATTTATAAACATGAATGGAAAAAGATGAACAAAACATATTCGTCTTTGTGTTTCAGTAACACTGATTTACACTGGTGCAAAATCCATTCTGGCTTGTAGTAGTCCTTCATGTAAAACTAAATATATTATCAACAAAATGATAAACTTTAGGTTTAGGAGCACAATTCTCTTAGGGAGAGTCAAAAAAAGGTAAAAAAAAAAAAAAAAAAAAGTCTTAGTCAGTCAATATTCTGTCTACAATACGCTATTCCGACTCTTAAATTCATAAAAGGCCTCTGGCCAGGTTGTACACTTCATCTATCCTATTTATCATTCAGCTTCAAAGGGGATCTTGAATAAGATGTTTGTAGCATGAAGGATCCTTGATTGTGTATGAGCCCTTTCAACTTTGGTCAAATAATTCACATTCCAGAAAGAGAGAAATAGTTTTGGTGCTGTTTCATGTCTCCAGGTTTCCATCCAAACGTTTGACAAATGTTGTGTGAATTTCTGTAATTTTAGTAGCAAAAAATAATAATTAAGTTTCTACTGTGTTCTATCCTCTACAGTTATTTGAACATATATGATTTGGAGTGGCACTAAAACAAGCAAAAATGGAGGAATTTAAGTCTTTGATTTGAGTGGAATAACCTTTATCTGTGGCTAACCTTAGTTTATGGCTGTGCTTTTTGTAGTTCAGAGACACCCGGAAGTCTGAGCAGTGACCCAGCTAATACAGGCCACCCTAATGACAACCACCATACATCTGGAAACATAAAGGCTTCTGATAATTCTAGGTGAACACAGTGCACAGCCTTTTTTTTTCAAAATGTCCAAAGCACGTTTTAGAAAAGAATTGAAGCATCTCTAGGCTGTAGCCGTAGTCTTACAACTTGAACTTTTCTTTCACCATGTGGTGTTGAGCGTATTGACCTTACCATTTGGTTTGGTAATCTTGACCTGGTCTCCCTGTTAAGTCAAAGGGTTTATTTAATATGATATGGACACTGTCCTATGTTTCAACTGTTGCTTTATTAGTAATAATCAGCAAAACTGGATTCCAACAATAAAAACAAAAATCTGTATGAATAACTACACAAAACAAGAAATTTCGTGCAATATCTTTTATAACCTCTATTGGATAATCTATTGGATATTCACCAGAACAGTCAGCCCTGCTGATTGGTTCACTGATGTTCAGCGCTAAATCCACACACTCTGGTCAAACCCACACAAAAGGAAGTCCAGCCTCCTTTGCTTGCTCCTATTAAGCCTTATGTTAAAGTCTGGCTCTCATAAGCTGCTGGTGATGATCGAGTGTAATGGGCATTTATAGGAGGCTTGCGGTATTTTTTGCAGTATGGGGTGTAGTTAGTATATTTATACAGGGAGATTATTTTTTTAAGTCATAAAATATTGATATTATTAGTCGTTTAACAGATTAACAGACTTTGTATATTTACATGTATTTATTTTTCTCTCCTTCTGTTCCTCGGTGTATCAGACTCTGAAGTTTCCTTATTTTTAGAGACACCCTGTACAATGTTGGAGTGAGGGAATGGAGGTGGAAAACATTTTGTGCTTCATCAGGTTGTCTTTCCCATTGTGCACAAGGTAATGTAAAGCATTTACTTCCTTTAATTAAGTAATGTGTCAGCAAACCTGCCATCATTATTCTATCCCCAACATTTGCAATAAAAGTCACTGAAATGCCAGCTGTTAAAACAACAAACACATATTTCCCCTGTTTACATTCACACTGTAATTTTGACTGCATTCATTATTTCATCTTGTGTTCCTCTTGACACATGTCATCTCCCATCTTGTTATCTAAGCCTCTTATTCTACTAGTGGGTCATGGTGATGCTGGTGTCTAACCTGGGATTTACTAGAACTCACACCTAGGCGCGACTTAGTATCTGCAGTTTACATAAGTGCAAGACTTTGGACTGTGGCGAGGAAACTGGAGGTCCCAGTAGAAACCCATACAGACACAGGGAGAACATACAAACTCCATCCTGAAAGGTACCACAGATTTGAAGTCAGTCCCTTCTTGCTGTGACTTAACAGGGCTACTCACAGCACCACCATGCCACCAGTCTTGACATATGTGGTTTTAATAACCGCATCAATAATGTTCATTAAAAATAAGGGTAGACCTAGAAATCGTCCAACACACACATGAGATGCAGAGACTTAGTGATTTATGCTTTGAGCCACTCATCAGAAGGTTGTACGATTAAATACCAATGCTGCTAAAACACCAAGGTTGCGTCCTTGAGAAAGGTTATCTTAATAGTCAAGAACCCAAATATAAAATAGATTTTCCCAACTCCATGTAGGTGATTGATGCTATTATTAGTCTACGTATTGATTCAGGAGGTATTGGCCTCTCTTGGATCAGGGCAACTGCTGTGTCTATGGTGTTGGTAAAGTATTTGGTTAGATAGCCGTGTACAGACACATGCAGGAGTAAGAACTGTGTAAGAAGGTTTTTTATTGCAAAGTTTACACAGGCAAACCAAGTTAAAAACGTCAAGCCAAACCAGGAATGAGAAACACGCTTGGGTCAGGTGATCACCAAACAGACCAATCAGGGCAGTGACAGAAATCAAAAACTAGCCTGGTGGCAGCCTGGTGTCCTAATACTAACACAGAAAACAAATATAACATAGGTAATCACAGTGATTATAATCAACAATCATAATATTAGTGGGAAAAACACAATTAAAAGTACAGCATGTGGCCATTTTGCTAGAAAGCAACATTTTCTGCCAATAGAATATGAAACTGAGTTTAAAAAATATATTAAAAAATATTTAATAATCATATTTGGTTTCCTTTAATCCAGTACTATTAGATAACGTTCAATACAACACACTCACTGAGAAATTTATTAGGAACACATGTACTCCTGCCCATTAATGCAGTTCATGTATCAGAAGTACGATTTATAATATCATCCAGATAGAGATTAAGAACTTCAGTTACAGATTAATGTTTACATCAACCATCAAAATGGGGAAAATGTGATCTCAGTGCCTCTAACCACTGCACAGTAGTTGGTTTCAGATGGTTTCCGATGGGCTGCTTGGAGTGTTTCTGAAACTTGTGCAATTATTGTTTAAAACAGTCTGGTGTGAACAGTCTTCACATAATGATGTGAATAACAAAAAAAACCAGTTCTGTTTGTGGAAATGTTGATGTTAATGAGAGAGATCAGACGAAAGCGGCTATATTTGTTTAAGCTGCAAAGACAGTTATATTAAATCATATACACATGCCAGTAAATACCCAGGCTGGTGGTGGTTCCATAATGGTATGGGGTTTGTTTAGCTGGTATTCCATGGGACTCCTGGTATATCTACAAACATCTCTGACAAGGGAAACGCTATGTGACGAGTTACACTAGTTCATGTCCTGCATTCAATCTGATGGGTTTGGACTCTTCTAACAAAACAATGCACTCACGACTAGACACACCAAACTATGGTTAGAGGAACACTCATCTGAATCACCAGATCTCAACGTTATCTAATGTCTGGGATATCATGCAACGTGCTGTGGCACACAAAAAAAACTACCCTACAACAGAATTATGGACCGTTATGCAGGACATATGGTGTTCACTGTGTACATTATATTTTCACAAGCTTGTGGAGCCTATGCCCTGTCAGGGACAGACTACGTATTAAATTGGTGTACCAGTTTTTTTGGCACTTGAGTGTAATCACTCTTGCCTCAATCACCCAACCGTGAAACATTCAACCCTCGGGTGGATGGACTACAAGAGCAGAAAACCAATTTGCGTTTCTCTCCTGTCATTCAGGAACAGGAATCTGAGACTATAATGGGCACTGACGATTTTTGCTTTTGACATGAAGGATTTTATGCATTTCACTGCTGCCATACGACTGAATGATCGGGTTACTGCATAAATAAGCAGGTGTATAGGTGTTTCTAATAAATTGCTCGGTGAGTGCAAATTCACTTGCTCTTGCTGTGATGACATTTTCTGCAATGTCGTGGCAATTCAATGCAGCCAGTTGAGTCACGTGTGCCTGGAGTGCACGTGCACATGAAAACTACAAAGCCAAAAAAAAAAAAAATGAATTCAAAAATTGGAGACTGGATTGCTGTTTTTTTTGTTGCAATTACTCCAAAAGTGGAGCTCTCTGTGTGCTTACTGATTTTTTTTTTAAGATTTCAGTATGATGGTATGTTTTAGCCTTTAGAAAAAGGTTTCTTGAGAAGTAGGTGATATAGGGGAGATTGATCCTTGTGCTCTCAACTGAATGCTCACTTAAAGTTATCTCAATTTTATATAGATTTATTCCAGGAATTCTTGAATTGACTCCATCCTCTGTTCAGGGGGTGTTTTTGTTCGTTTTGTTTTTAAAAGAAGATTTTGTTCTTATGTTAAAAGTAAATGGTCCGGATCAAATGCATGCTTTGAGGAAATCTTTATTTGGTGCAGATGGAACCCGGCAGCATGTCTGCCTGCGAAGTTTAACTCAGAGAACTGCTGCTCTGATCAGCCTTTTATATCTTGAAACAACTGATAGCAGACAATAGGTTGGAAGATCAACTAATGTAATGTAAATCAGAATCTAGGTGTAGATGCCTTGTCTGCGTTGGGTGTTGACTGCCTTGTTTCTCTTCTGTTGTATAACTGAGGACTCTCTCCTGCCTTAATAAATTGCAGACGATGGCTTCAGCCTCAGAGGTGTGAGCCTTCTTTGTAACTATACACTGTGTGCACAATTATTAGGCAAGTCTTATTTTTGAGAATTATTTTTATTAATCACCAACTACAGTGCTCTCGGTTAATCCAAAATGTTAATAAACCTCAAACATAAATGTTTAAGAAAGTAAAAGTGAGGTTTTGGCTTTCTTAGGAGAATATCTATATGTGCACAATTATTGGGCAACTATTATTGTGCAGAATTATTACGCAGCTAAATGAAAAACACACATTTTCCCATCTCACTTTTTTGTTTTCATCTGTTCAAGTGAGAATTATAAACAAACAACTCCAATTTCCAATAAACATTTCTGATGTATAAAAAAAATCAGTGACCAATATAGCCACCCGTCTTTTCAATAACAGTGATAAGTCTTCCATTTATGGAGTCTGTCAGTTTCTTGATCTGTTAATGATCAACTTTTTGTGCAGCAGCAACCACAGCCTCCCAGACACTGTTCAGAGTGGTGTACTGTTTTCCTTCACTGTAAATCTCCTGCTTAAGAATTCTCAATTGGGTTCAGGTCAGGTGAGGAAGGGGGCCATGTCATAATTTTTTTAATCTTTAATGCCTTTACTGGCTAGCCATGCAAAGGAGTACTTGGATGCATGTGATGATGCATAAATGACGCATTGTCTTGCATAAAAATCATTGTTTTTTTGAAAGATGCAGACTTCTTCCTGTACCACTGCTTAAAGAAAGTGTCTTCTAAAAACTGGCAGTAGGCTTAGGAGTTGATTTTGAGGCCATCTTCACCCCGAAAAGGTCCAGCAAGCTCATCTTTAATAATATCAGCCCATACCAGTACCCCACCACCACTTTGCTGGCGCCTGATTGAAGTGGAGCTCTGTGCCCATTACTGATCCAGCCACAAGCCCATCCATCTGGTCCGTCAAGAGTCACTCTCATTTCATCAGTCCATAAAACCTTTGAAAAATCTGTCTTCAAATATTTTCTGGACCAGTTTAGACGCTTCAGCTTATGTGTCTTGTTCAGTGATGGTCGGGTTTTAAGCCTTCCTTACCTTGGCCATGTCTCTCAGCACTGAACATCTTGTACTTCTTCAAAACATTTGATGGTTCTGTGATCACGCCCCAATATCTTAGCAATTTCAAGAGTGTTGCATCCCTCTAAGAGACTTTTGGTAATTTTTGACTTTTCAAAGTCAGTTAAATCTCTTTTTTGGCCTATTTTGCTTAAAGAAAAAAGCTGCCTAATAATTGTGAACACCTTGATATAGGGTGTTGACCTCCTTAGGCCATACCCTCTCTTATTACACACACACACACACATCACCTGCTCTGCTTAAATGCTCTGCAAAGATGCCTTTGGGAGCGCCTGCTACCTACGCACCCTGGATAGCTGTCCCATCAGCCTTTTTCACTGGTGTGGCATGGTCGGCCACTTCTGCAGCCTCAAGGAAGCCTTGTGACATGCAGCACTAACAGGGAACCAGGGTATAACTCCATTTTGTCTGGCCGACTACCCACACTTCACCCCCTGGCTGGTTAAGGGCTGGGAGCGTGGGATACAGGTGCCCGGCATGTAATGGGTCAGGTGGACGCTGGATCAAGGAACTGAAACCGCCCACTTTCGACCCGGGATCACATGAACACTGGATCACGGAACTACCTGTCTACTCTCGGCCCATTCAGTTCAGGGGCAGGTTCAGGAGCAGATTGTTGAGCAGGTTGTGGAGCAGACTTGGACTTGTCCTCCTCAGATTCAGAAGCAGATTCTGGAGCAGACTCGGAGGTGTCCCCAGATTTAGGAATAGATTTAGAGTTATCCTCCACAGATTCAGGAACAGACTTGCAGACATGGGTTCAGGGCGAAATACAAGCTTTAGCAGGACTATGGAGGTTGCTCCCTCAGCCTCTGATGCAGCAGCCCTAGCAGAAACAAAATACCCTCTGCTGACTTTTATTTTTAAAAGTTGGGAATCAACTCACTGGAATTCGTAGAGCTCTGACGATCTTCCTTCTGGGTTGGTCCCATCTCCCCACTCGTGACTCCAGCACTCTCATGGTGTAGTGGAAACAGCTCCCGCATCCAGCTGGCGGGCTCCTTGGTATATAGTCCGAATAATCAGTGTGTGAGTGTAGCTCATGTGTGTGCCTGGTGTCACATGGCCATTTCGCGCAGCCTGGTGCACCATGACAAATCACGTTGCAACAGAAATGCATGCTGGCCTTTCGTGCTATTGGCACACATATCCACCACCTCAACACACACACACATACACACAATGGTAATATTGTATACTGTGAAAAATGTCAATACTACCCAGCCCTAGTGGTCGGCAGCAGTAAAATGCACAAAGGTAATTCCACTCTGTATGACAAACTTCGTCCCTTCATCTCTCCTTATTGCATGTATTTATTTTTTTTTAAGCTGATCATGGGCTGGAAAGCCAAAACCAGGGTAAGGATCTGAGTATAGAGTTTAATCACAAAACAAAAATTTTATACCAAATCAAAATCAATCCAAAAGATAGCAACAAGAAACAAAAGCATGATCAAGAGCAAGAAATCCGGTGCACATGCCTAACACAGTATTGTTTCTCTGTTTAAAGAAGTACTGGAGTGTGTTCAGGGATCTGGTCAGTCTTACAGAGGAACTCAATCAGTCAGTAATAGCAACTCTAGGTGTTTGCCATGGGACTCACCTGCAATCTACCACAAGTTGTACACAGTCTGGAGGCCAGATGCCACAGAGCTGGGTCTCGGTAGCCACAACTACTGCAGGTAGGTAAACAAACACAAACACACACACACACACACACACACACACACACACACACACACACACAAAGATCTACTGTATAGTGGACTATAATGTCCACTATACTCAGGACTATAATGAAAATACATTTTATTTATCACTTGATACATTTGCCAATCAAAAAGTGTTAATAAAGTAAAACATAACATTTAGTTTCAGTAAACAAAAGCTCTTTGAGACACACATGAACCCAATCAAAAGGCAAGCAAAAAAACAGAAAAGCAAAACACAAACTCATACACAAAAATGTCATACAAACAAAGCAATCATAGAATACATATCATAGAACATATAAGATTTTATTAATCCTAAAGGAAATTGCAGCATCACAGTAGCATACATATTGCACAAGAACATACATAAAGTTAAAATAAAAAAGTACAAAACAATAATAAAAGTAAAATAAATCTAAGTAACATAATTAAGTAGAAAAATTAAATAATAGAATAAAAAATAGAACTACAGGGAGGAAAGTATGTATCTGTATACATTGATTTGTGAGGTATCCATATATGGCATTTACATAGGCAATATTAACAGTTTTTGCACTAGTGCAGGTATGCAGTATCATACTGCAATAGATTATTGTTAAGAGCAACAGAGATCACAGTATTCAATTAGTTCAAAGTGCAGAACAGGTTGTAACAGAACACATTGTGTGTTAGTGTGGATATCAGTGGGTATTGATATAATGTAGGCATGGGTTTGTAAGAGTAGTTCAGCACAGTTCAGACAGCAGAATGTACTGACCCTGCAAAAAGAAGACAAATTGTATAGTCTTATTGCAGTGAAGAGGAAAGATCTCACACATTATTCTTTGATGCAGCGCAGCTGTGTAAGTGTGCAACTGAAGGTGATTCTCTGTTTTTTTTTACTGAAGCAATCAATATGCTACAACCTCCAGCGTGCCCAGCTTGATTCCCACAACAGAGCTAGCATTCTTTATTAGTTTGTTCAGAATTATTTGGAACAGGAATTAAACCAAAACAGAAGCAGGCAAATTCATAACTAAACATAACCGTGACATGAGGTCACAAGAAAGTCCAAGATGAAAGTACATGAGAAATCTAAGACAATGACAATAAGCCACATCTACGTTCCAAAGCACAGGGTTTAAATAGTCTTTGTAATAAACCCAGAAACACGGTTCAGGTGTGCACCAAGACACATGACCTGGCCACACTTGGGAACTGGAGTCATAAAAATACCTGTCTCCGTCTTTTTTTACGTACTTATCAATAAACTTATCAAACAGCACAGGAGGAAAGACTCATTTCCTTTTCAGAGTATGATGGTTGGAGGTAAGAAGTTCTAAATTATTAAAAGACAGTTTGCTGATGGGTTTATTATTTATAGTGGCTTTAACATCACACAAAACTATGTGTAACCCTTACTTTTTTATTTTTCTCTTTAATGTCTTTATATGCTTCTATACACCACCGTGATACAAGGCTGCAAATTAATTAAATCTCCATTTGTTTTCCTCCTGCAGAAAGTTTTTTCTGTGTTTTACTATGGTTTAAAGCAGCAAATGCTTCTTTGCTTATTTTTCTGCACCAATAAAGTTGGTAAAGTTGGACTCAAGTGAGAGATTTGTAGTCCATGTATGGCATTAATATATGCATATATGTTTAAAGAGCACACAACTTTCAAATGAACAGCTCTGCTGGCCATGTACATAAAAATGACACCATATCACTTTGCAAAAAGTGTTTTTTTTTTTTTTTTACTTTATCCTCTTCTTACTTTAAACGGCCCGAATTGGTTTTGAATGGAGCAAGATCAGGAGCTACTCTTTCTGTGGCAAAGTTGCACAAGCCACTGTTGCTAGAATTGCTACATTGACATGGTTATCCATTATTTCTCTCACATCTGAGAGGTCTCACTTGGAAAGAAAATATTTTTTTCTACCATTGACCAACCTGTTTACTGATACGCTTTAAACTAGGTTTGAAAACATATTGGTCTTTAAATAAAATAAAGGGATGTTTAATCTCCTTGGGCATCTCTTTAGTTGCTTTACTGAGTCTGGCTGCAGACCTTCACTGTGAGGATTGCAGAAGTTTGAGCCTCTATGGGGACAGAAATGCCATGCACACTATGTGTGTGCATATGGAAAGAGTCATGCACTGCTCCTTTTAAGTAAATTCTGGTTGGTTTTTCTTCAGTGGTGGGTTTAATCCTCTCTTTTATAAAATGAAGTAATAGTGCAGAGGATTAAAATAGTTGTTGATGTGATAAAAATCAATCGAACAGTAAGATACAGTAAGCCTATTGCGTTTGATAAAGACCGTTTAAATAAATACATCTAGCTAATGCGAATTATTGAATTGTTAAATTTAACAAAGCAAGGAATGCTGATCTGCTAAGTTGGCTTCCATGAAATAAATTAACAATAAAGAAAAACATTTTCTTTCTCCAAACTCTAAAAAAAATTGTATTCTATCTATAGTGATTATATCCATACTCCAAATACAGGTTTGGTATGAAAACAGTGCTTCTGTGAAAATGCTGCTAATTAAATGCAAAACAATCTGTTGTTCACATACTGCATAGTAGACTAATAAAGGTGCAAAAACACAAACTTATTAAACATGCGGAATGAGAGCCATTTAAAGCATACTGGCAATGTTGTTTTAGGAGTGTTTCACTTCAGCAGGAGCCAGGCACAGTTCAGTCTAAAAAGTATTGGTCTTATCTGGCCATAAAACATTTTGTCACATGGCATTTAAGAAACTTTAAGAAACTTTTCCTTTCTTGCTACCCACCAGACAGGCCAGCTTTTTGTGTTTGTGTAGTCACATGCAAAGAATGACCAATATCAGCCATCTTTCAAAGTTGTCACTGACGTCTTGGTAGCTTCCTTGATAAGTATTCTCTTAGTTTAGTCATCCACTTTGGAAAGACAGCCCAATCCTGGCAAAGCGTTAGTGGAACATAGTTAAAGCCACTGAAATCTTGTTGTATATTTCCCTGACCCTTTCTACAATTTCATCACAGAACCCTTGGTAAGCAACTTTTCAATCACATAGATTTTTTTGTGTTACCATGCGCTACTAGTAGTGGAATCCTCAAGGAGCCACTTGTTTATTCTGAAGTAATTAAAATCTCTAGTATTGATGTCTGGTGTGGGCCCATTAGTGTAAAGCAAGTTTAAAGCAAGTTTTAATGGTTAAAGGGCTGATTACTTATCTAAAACAGGTATTTTACTAATTAAATTATAATAATTTATTAGAATTTTAAGTGTTATTTTTATTTTGATTATGAGGGGTATAATGTGTAAATACAATTGGAAATTAGATTATTTATTTTCATGGTATAATGTGACAAAGGATTTTGATACAGTATGATGAATTTCAATAGGTACTATACTATAGTAACCAAGTAAGCATTAAGTTAGTTGAGCCATAGGCTTGTGGTTTAGCCTTGAGGGCAGCCATAGGCTTGTGGTTAAGGAACCGACCAGAAGGTGACAGGGTCGAGTCCTGCAACCAACGACTCAACTAAAGTGCCCTTGAGCAAGGCACCTAACCCCCAAATGCTCCCTAGGTGCTGTGGATAGAGGCTGCCCCCCACTCTGGACATGTGTGCTCCCTTCACACTTAACCGGGACCTTAAAACAGGTGGGGAAAACACAAGGAAAACTCTGGGGATTCTCCATCAGCATGGCTGACCCCAGGACTATGGCAACCTGTCCCCCACATTATAATTTCTTTTGGCTGAACTGAGCTTTTTAGAAATGAAGGCAATAGAATTCAGCTATTTTTTTTTAACTCTAGGCACTGTGATAAGATGGTGCCTACCCCAGTATCTGATATGTCAACCTCCACATTAAATATTTTTCTCTGGGTCAGGGTGTTGAAGCACAAGAGAGGAAGAGGATAGGCTTTCCTGAGGTTCTGGGAGACCTAAAGGGTATTTACATTCCAGGCAAGTTATTTCAGGGAGGTCAGGGGACTGGACATGGTGACCTCCTCTGAGTCATTAATGTGGGCTAGAAACTTGACCAAAGAGAATGAAATTTGCACTTGTCTCCTTTTATATTTTATCTAAAACTGATTTTTAAACAGACAAGAAAGTACCTATTTCTTCATTTCTCCAGATATATCTCCATTACCTGCTGATCTGTTTGAAACGCAGTGAATGTGTCTTCATGATCCAGAAGCTGGATCAGGTTACTGTGTTAAAGGTTTCTTACCGAAAACTTCATAACTATTATTGCTTTTTCTTACCAAATGGTATGCTGCTAGTCAGTTCACGCACAAGTGACCAGTGCTACAGCAAATGCCTTTAAATCTAAAGTTGCTTCAAGTGGAAGTGCTAATGGTGCAAGGGGCTGCATTCATGTGCTTCATGCTTTCCACGGCAAAAACTAAATAAGTTTAAACACATGGACCTCTGTCATCTCATGGGCATGTTTATATAACTATAATAAATTGTCCGGCTGTACTTTTTCTCTATATAGTGGAATATTTAAGAAACTATTAGGAATATTTATAATTAATGATGTGTGTCACCCAAATGAGGATGGTTTTAAATCAGAGACTGGTTTCTTTCAAGGTTTTTTTCCTTTAGTCATCTTGGGGAGTATGTTCTTGCCAATGGCTTGGACAGTGTTCATTGTTAAAAACTAATTATAAGAATGTTGGGGGAAAATGCATAAAGAAGACACTTCGAAGATCATCCTAAGGCAAAATTAAGAGTTCAGACAAGAGTCAGGGTATAATGTTAAATGTGGTTACTGAGCTCCTGGCTGGCTGAAATAGTAGAACCTCTGAAGACCTCATAGAGGCAACACACAACATGGATATGGCCAAATGTAAGTAAATTGCTCAGGAAAATGTCATGAGAAAAATTGACATTGATGAAGTAAATGCTCCTCAATTAAGCAGGTACAATACGCAAATTAATTAACCATTGAGGGACATATTTGCTTGCACTATACCAGAATTCAGCCTATATCTCCAAACCTGAACCCACATAATAAAATACACAACCATTTTTTCATATTTTTTTCTTTAGGAACCCAGACAGTGATCTTGGTCCCTGGTGTCACATTTATAAAGGCTCCCAGCTGACCTGGGAACTCTGTGATATACCCAGATGCTGTAAGTACACATAATTTCAGTAATGAAAGTCTAAGGACATACTTGGGACTGGGCTATATAAACCAAAACTCACATCTTATGTATATCTTAAGCTGAATGATGATACATAATATATACAAATATATATTGGCATTTTGTTCAGTTCTAAGTCAAAGCCACATGTTAGATTTTACTATTACTTTTATTAAAACAGACTGTGATAGTGTTTTCTTCAAATTATGTAAATGAAAGAGAAAAAAAATACTGGCAAGACAAAAAAGTTAATTTAATGCAACATTGAACTACATTGACTGCATTGTCACATATCTAATTTTAATAATATATAATCATTCTGCCAAATTATAGCAAAGATGTTTTTATTTATTGATGTGCTGTGCCACTCCTCTGTGTAATGTTATGTGTGTTTGTAATTAATGATGCCTTTGCTGCACAGCAAGGAAGCCATACACAACTATCACAGCTCTTGGACCAAGAGCCCCTGCAAACCCCATCAGAGGAGGTGATGGAACAAAGGAATATATTTATGATGAAAAATAACTGATGTAAATAGCTTATTTGTAGCCTATTTTTGATTGACACAGATAAACACTGTTCTCTCTCTCTCTCTCAGCCTCCTGTGGTCAGCGGTCAAAACTTTCTAGTTCTTTGCCAATATTCAGAATACTTGGAGGTCAGGTTAGTGACATCAGACATCAGCCATGGCAAGTGGCTATCACTGTGTACTCACCACGTACCAAGTCACAGAACTTTCTGTGTGGGGGAGTCCTGGTGGGTTCTTGCTGGGTCCTGTCTGTGGCACACTGTTTCCAAGAAGGGTGAGCATACTTTCAGTCCAAGCTATATTTTTTAGAATTTCAGTGTGCATACTATTGTACTGGATTTTTTTCTAGTATGGAAATAAGCTTGAACTTATTGACTATAACACAGCAAAATAAAATATTAGCAAATGAAAATATTTTGAATATGGTCCAATTTATCTACTTTCTTATTGTAAGATTATTATAAACTACCTATGACAATTCAGCCTGTTCTAGATGGCATTACACATTTGAAGCAAAACATATAATTTTAAAGAAGAAAGTTGGCATTTCTTATATTTAGATTTACAGCAAAACGTCTGCATGTGATCCTCGGCCGAACCTTCAGGGTCCAGAACTCCAGCAGTGAGCAGAAATTTGATGTGGAGAGGTACTGGATCCATGAACAGTACAACTATGTCAATTATGATAATGACATAGGTAAATTTAAGCTGTCTATCTATCTATCTATCTATCTATCTATCTATCTATCTATCTATCTATCTATCTATCTATCCATCCATCCATTCATCTATCCACCCATGCATATACATTTATCTCCCATTCCTTTCTGTATTTTTGTGATCTTTTCTTCCTTTTTGCCGGTGGACTAACATTGCCCTCGGTAGATGCCATTTTTAAAATATTGCATAGGTTTCAGTTGTATCTTAGCAACGCAGACAACACTTTCCATTGGTTGCGACTCACACCCACTCTCTTTGGGCTGAAACATGACAGACATGCTGAGGGAGAGCCGCAGAGTTTCCTCTCGATACGTACATATTGCTCTGTCTCAGTCCGATCTTAAGCATTTCTCCCTCTTTGATAAAAATATGGAACAAAGCGTGTCCCATACGGTTCAATATGGAATGCGGCTCTTAGTTTATAAATATGGAAGGATTCCATATTTTATGGGACAGTTGGCAACCCTAGGCAGGCCAGCTCTGCAGTGCTCCCCAAACATATTTGATGAGACCTGAAAATGGCTGTCCATCAAACCTGGTAGTACTTGATTGGCTCTAAAAAGAAGAATGCAAGAGAATTCTCAAGGTGTGCAAACCTTGAGACATTATACCCAAGAAAACTGGAGACTGTGTCATTCAGATTAAATTAGTGAATTGTGTACGTCCTATGGCCAGTGGGAAACAATAAATAAATAAATAAAATCACAGGATAATCCAATTTCCTTGAATTACATCAGAGAAAAACATAGTTTTGGTGGTGCCCCCACATGCCTGGATGAACTCCTAAAAACAATTGGACATGCTCATGATAAGGCAACGAATGGTGTCCTGGGGGGTTGGGCGATTAGTTGGCTCTCAAAGAGTCTGTGGCACTACTTGGCAGTGTCAGATGCACTGATACATAAACATACATCTGAGCTGGATTCAGCTGGATTTACAGCAAATGAGTAAATACCTGAGTGTGTATTAAACTTGTGTTGTTAAGATAAACATGGAAACAGTCACAAATGCACCTCTTATATTTTGTGGAAACAGTCACAGTCACAAATGCACCTCTTATATTTCAGTTTTGTGATACACTCACAATTATTTTGACTGAATACTAACTTTAATTTCACTCTTTGTTTGACAGCTCTCTTAAAGCTGAAGAGTGAAACTGGCATCTGTGCTGTAGATTCTCCAGAGGTGCTTCCTGTCTGTTTACCAGAACCTGGAATGGTTCTCCCTGATTGGACAGAATGTGAGATTTCTGGTTATGGCAAAGAAAATGAATGTAAGGTTTAGGATTTTCCCTTTTGTAACTACAAGATTAATACTAGATTTGCATTTATGTTTTGTGTGCATGTGAGTTAAAAACACTGGCTCCTGACATTCCACTGAAGTCTGTTTGTGTTGTGTATAGTCACAGGTGTTACTGTTACTTTGTATCTCAACAGTGATTTACGTTACACTTAGTTTGTCTATTCTTATCCACTGCCTATAAGAAAATCCTTATGTCCACTGATGTTGTTTTAAAAAAGGCTTATAACTTAGAAATATTTAACCTAAGGCTTAACTCAAAAAATTGTGTAAGCAAGGACCTGTTGATCGTTTTGATGTAAAACAGTGTCATAAACTAAATTGAGTTTCTGAAAGAATATGTATTGAGATGAGCAAAATGTAAATTCAGGCCATTCTCATTCAAAGCTAGAGTACAGAGTGACACTCTGGCAGCTCTGAAAAGAAATGAATGGCATGATGAAAAAAATGGATTAGAGAGGGACCCAGACCTGTGTGATCTTTAGGCAAACCAATGTGGGTCAAAGGTATCTGGGAGGCTGGCATTGATGTACTACGAGACCAGTTCCCCAACCACTAGGCCACAAATGTAGTTGTTGAGGTTGCTGATAACAGGTGTCCTTGACAGAGAGCCCCCTTCCTGTTACACCATCAGCTCCTGCTGCCTTTCCATGGTTGACAACTCGAAGCACAGGCCACATTTCATGCTCCTGGACCATAAGCATGTGGCTGCTGGAGGCAAGTGTGGGTTTTGGATATTCCTGTCTCTGCTGCTGACATCTCAAAGTGGGTGAAGAAGTAGTCCTTTTCCTAGCGAGGCAGTAGCATCAAAATTCATGTGCCTGCCACCCTCAGAACTGCTAACTCTTGTAACTAGTGTTGAATACCTTGCCATATCCCTTGTGGGTTCTTGTCTATGACGTGGTCCTCAATCTTAGTAATCCATTTTCTCTTTACCTTGACTCTGTAGAGGGCTTTGTCCTTGGACCTAGCACTGTGAGCCTTCAGCAGTGTTCTTTCCACCTTATTTTTTATCTCTTTATCCAGAACTCACATTATTTTACTGCTGTAGCCATTTTCTACTTATTGTCTTGACTGACTTCTGTAATGTCTGTGTGATGAGTGTACATAAATACTCACTAAAGCAGGGGTAAGACTTAAGTGCAAGGAACCTTTAATGAAAACAAACATAAATGTGCAAATACCCAAACCAAAAAATCTAATGAAACTAAAAGTCCAGAGCATAGTACTTTAAAGCATCTTTCATCCATGAAAATTCAAATGTAATTTCAAATAAGTCCTCTATAGCATTTCCAATCTCTTGCGAAAAAGACTATTAAACATCTCAAAAAAATGTACAGGTGATCAGCCATCCAGGTACCACACCATCTCCAGCACCATCCCTGGGTTAGTTCCTTTAACCATCGGAGCTTCTTTCTTGTGAGTAAAAAAATAACTAGACATTTTCAATGAAATTCTCTTAATAATCTAGAGTGTGATCTACAGAAGCTATTCTGATCTAAGACTGTTATTCACTTTTCAATCCATTGCGTAAATCTCGTAGCTAGATTAAAAGGTTAAATTACATTAAATTAAAATGCTAGTCAAATCCAACCCACCTCGAAATTTTCAAAAAACTGTTTTTGTTAGGGACAAAAAAACTTTATATTGTTAGGGACAAAGGGGGTAGAGATCTTATGTTATTAACAGGCTTTAAGCAACCCGGCACTAGAGCTATGGAGTCACAGTTGTAGTGCCCGTTTTCAGACTCTAAACGCTGTTTATACATCCCGGACTTCAGTGGCTCAGCACGAAGTATTGTTCTTGCCCTGGATACCTTGCATGCCAAGCCTTTTCTCTGTGTTGGATTACCTGTTGAACTGTTTTTGGACCTCTGCCTCTGCCCTGCCCTTGATATACTGTTTGCTGATGGCCTGACCTCTGGACTGCTATGGTTGAAGCGTTATGACCCTGTAATTTCCAGACAAAAAGGTGGGTGACCTGGTCACCCCACTGCTTCCATCACTGCCTCAAATCTGGCAACTGCAACAAGTGTAATTTCCCTCTGGGATCAATAAAGTATTTCTGATTCTGATTCAAGCTTCCCACAATTCACGTCAAGGCCACAACATATTGAGTCCCAGTTACCAAGAAACGGCTCAGATTCCCTGTCAATATCAGGACTTAAAGGAGGTGTTCAGCAAGACAAAGACATTTAGTCTACCTCCTCACCACCCTTATAACTGTGCACTGGGCCTCCTACCTTGATATCTGGCCTTGGAGAAATGGAGGCATTGGCTAGAAGGAGCTCTGCACCCGGTCCAAATTTTCACCAACCACTTTGTTTAATCAAGCATATTCTTTATAGTTTTCCTGTAGTTCAAGGCGTAGAGCTGGAGGGTTCATGGTTATAGAGT
>JAOVVF010051810.1:0-17633 GCA_028565595.1 Duopalatinus emarginatus
GGCTAGTACACTTCACTGTGTGCTGTGTGTATTTCACACATTCACCATTGGGTTAAAGGCAGAGATCTAATTTCCCTTACATGATCAAAAGAGTAATAATTAGTTAGCAAATTTATTTGCTTTCTATTTTATTTTATTACTGTACATGAACCAATGAGATGATGAATGCATCAATTAAAAAGGTGTCATTGTACAGACAGTGCTTAATGTTTTGTTTTGTTTTATAATTAACTAAAGTAAACATCTTAAATGCTTAAATATTGGTGTGTTTTGTCCTTACATGTGCCCCCCTTAAAAAAAACATTGGCCCTACCTCGGCCCACTAGTAATTTTGGTCTAGAACCGCCCCTGAAGTGATTTTTGGTTAATTCTTTTAAAATTGGTAGTCACTGTTTGTTTGGACTTGCTCCATAATTCTTTCTAAAATCCCTGTCTAATAAAGCCAAATTACAAGTTTGTACAGTTTCATAATCCATCCACAATCCCTATAACACACAAAATTAATCAGAATTGCACCACTAATGCTTCAGAAGATTTATCAGCTAGTTATCAAATGTCAAAAAATTTAGTGGTCAAATAAGGAAAAACATGTTAAAAAGACAGATGAGAAAAAAGTGTCACTTGACAAAAAAGGTTATACTTTAATCTCTGACAAGGACTTTTACTCGGTTTTTTTTTTAGTTTTTTTTTAATGTTGGTAGTATTTTCTAGTCATATCCTTTTGTACTTTTAATAGTTTTACTTTTATAAATATCAATTTTAAAACTGTAATAATTAGGAACAATGCATATCACTTAATAATTTATTATTAACATATAGTGTAATTAAACATTCAAGATGTGCTTGAATGTTTAATTACACTGATTGGGAATAACATTAACACCACATCCTTGTTTCTGCATTAACTGTCAAGTATATCAGCTGAGTTCTCCATATAGGAGCACTTTAATTACACATTGTAGTCCATCTGTTTCTCTACAATTGTTTTTTTTTGTGTGTTTATTGCCATTCGAGTTCAAAATTAGGCTTCAAAATCTAAATTTAGATGTGTTTTGTAAACAAGTTTAAGCTAAGTAAAGGTTACTCTGTGCTGTATTTGGTTTTTAATCTTTAGATGTTTCAAGAATTTTTTGTGGATTATTGCATTCAAAGAGGTCTTTCATATTAGTGTCTCTGTATGAATTGTACTGGTATTGTCAGTGGCATTCTATAAGGATGTGTTTTATTGTCAGTGGTGACCCACAGTTTTGGCAGGATTGTATATCTCCCCCCAAGAGGAGGTGTCTGTGTGTCATGCAGAATGACCCATACAGCATCTCGTTACCACTGTTTGGTCGTGTCTCACTGTTTGGTCCTGTTGATCTGTGGTTGAATTTCTTATACTTTGTTTGCTGTGTTACAACTTCATTCTTCCTGCCATGTGGTTTTACAAAGTTATCTGACTGTGCAGTGGGCATCAGTGGGTGGGACATAGCATCAGGTAATTTCTTTTCCTGCAGCCTTCTTTGCCAGATCATCCGCTTTTTCATTGCCTATGACGGTATAATGGCTTAGAATCCAAAAATAATGTATTGTGAACTCTGCATTCTCGTAAATGTCTCTTTGTTGCCAAGAGCTCCAGTATATGGGTGGTCCGTTTGGAGTGACAGCAGGCCTTGCAGGCAGGATCTAGAGTCTGAGCATATTAGAAACAATTTTTTTTACTTATCTGGATGTAGTTCATGGCCAGGAGCATGGCATGTGCCTCTGCTGTGTAGATAGGGCTGTGTTGAGGAAGGCATATACTATCTTGGTAGTCATTTGTATACATTGCTGCTCCTACATGTGATTCTGTCTTAGATCCATCAATGTAGATGATTTGGGTGCACCTCTATGACTGTTTTGAATTTACTTAAGTAGGTTGTGTGAAGAGTATCCTGTTTTGTGTATCTAGCTAGGTTAAAGTTTACCCTTGGCTTTATTTAAGAAGTGGTCAGTTGTGCTTCTATTTACTCTTAAACCACTCTAGTATTTGTTCAGGATATTATTATGTTCTAAAAAACATAAAAGCTGTTTACCATTCTCTTTTTTTCCAGGCAGCTTGTTAAAGCAATTGGTCTATAGCTGATCCAGATTTTGTTGAAGCAGTTCAAGAGAGAGATGAAATAAGGCTCTGAAAGGTGCTTTAGGAACTGGTAATGGAAGGTGTCTGGACCAGGTGCTGTTTTATGAGATTTATGGATGACCATAATAAGCTTTTCTAAAGTGAATGGCTTATTATAGGGCTCATTGTTTTCTGACATGAAGTTTAGCTTTTCTTTTTCATGTAAGTCCCTTATCCTGTTGAAGTTAGAAGAATAACTGGCTTTTCAGGAGACTGATTGAAAGTGTTCAGCAGTGGTGTTGGCTATTTCTTTCTCTGTGGTTATTAGGCTTCTGCTTATTTCGATGTGTTGGGTCTGAGAGAGATTACCTTTGCCTATGTTTACCTATGATGTCTTTTTGATTTTCCTGATGTCAGTGGGAAAGACTGAGCAGCTGCTTCAATGATGGCACTAGTGAATTGTTTAATAGTGTTTGGTGTAGTTCAATTGTAGTTGAGTTTTTCCTTACAAAGCAGGTTGAACCAGTCAGCTTTCTCAGTTGCCATCTCCTAGTTAGATTAGTTCTGGTCCTGGATATCAGTTAGATTATGATCTGAAAAAGGTCACTCCCGCATAGGTCATCCAGTTTCTCCCAAACCATGTCAATATAAATTGCTGGTGAACACATGGTAAGGTCTATGGCTGAATAGACTCCATTGCCAGGGTGAAGGAAAGTGTCTTCTCCATTATTTAATAGGCATAGACCATTTATAGTTATAATATTTTCAATGCCTCTCCCTTTGAAGTCTGTCTTCTTACAACACCGTAGGGCGTAGGGCATTGTGGCTGTTAAAATCGCCCATAATGATGAAAGGGGTGGGTTGCTGAGAAAGTTTTAAAACTCTGAAGGGGAGAAGTGTCTATCTGGAGGGCGGTATATGGAGCAGAGAGTAATGGTTTTGTGCAGAGCCACAAGGACTGCTGTTGCTTGGATGCCTGTTTGGAGGTGGATTTGACTGTGGTTTATGTTACATCCAACGGGTTTTGCTGCACCTGTTGGTTGGGGTAGTCTGGGCCATATACATAGTAAGTTGTACTTCCAGGTAGCCAGTTTCTATTTTCTCAGTTTTTCTGCCTTTACTGTGTTGAGATGCCTACTGCATGTGGTGGTGTTAGTGTGTGTTGTGCTAGTATGAGTGGATCGCACACAGCAGTGCTGCTGGAGGTTTTAAACACTGTGGCCACTTACTGTTCACTCTATTAGACTCCTAAAAAGTCAAAGACGATCTGTTGCTGGACAGTTTGTGTTGGCCATCCTCTGGTCCTTTATCAGTGGTGACAGGATGCTGCCCAAAGTATGCTGTTGGCTGGACGTTTCTGGCTGGCGGACTTTTCTCAGTCCAGGAGTGTCATGTTAAAAACTCCAGCAGCACTGCTGTGTCTGATCAATTTGTACCAGAGCAACACACACTAACACACCAGAACCACATCAATGTCACTGTAGTACTAAGCATGATCCAGTACCCAAATAAAACCTGCTCTGTGGTGGTCCTGTTGGAGTCATGACCTTAGAAGAACAGGGTGAAAAGTACACAGAAAAACAGATGAACTACAGACAGTAATGAAAGAACTAAAATTGGCTCCAAAATACAAATAAGACCATGAAGACATCAAATATCTATCAATGATTCAAAAACACAAAAGCATAACTGCTGATGATCTATAAATATTAAACTAAATACACCTGGCACTTTTTACCAAACACTAACAGTAGTGATGGTGGTCAGACAGTGAAATTGTGTTGCAGTGATAGTCCATACCTAACTCTCTGTAATTCCAAGTGATGTCTTGAGTGGCTCAGCCCTTCTTGGAGCTTGAGATAAGGTTAAAACAGCCCACTTGCTTACCACAAAGTGGCTAACGGAGACTTCTGTTTCTACCTAAACTCAAACCAGAATAAACAGAAACCAATAGAAAATTAAAACAAAGATTCCAAAAAATATGTAAAAATGGAAACTAATGTAAAAGCGAAATGAGGCAAACAGACTTAGAACCAGATCAAAGAACCAAGCATTAAGCAGTAATAGCAAGGAGCTCTATACCGAGTCTGGGGTCACTGGACACACATACACAAACTCTTTAAGCAGATTGGGGACTAGATCACCGTCACAACATACCCATCCATTCTGATCAACAACACTACAACTGGGGACACTGACTACACACACACACTGGACACACAGCACATTGGCAGCCCTGTAGAAGGCTAGGTATGGTATATTATGGTAAAGCATGTTCATACCAGGGGCCTCATTTATAAAGGGGTGCGCATTTACTTGCAATTCTCTTTTTTACCAAACGATGTCGCTAATTCCCGCTCTATCTTTTGACGGGCTATGGACTCACTGCCAAGTCCAACACACATCAGGCGAGCACAGGCCGATACTTCATGTTAGGTGGGTATTTGTATTTGTTTTGTTTTGTCTCGCAATTTAAAATCTAAAGGTGTTACATCATACGCGTCACCACCATTTAATCTGAGGAGGACATGTCTCCTTTACATTTCATAATTCTTCATTCCACATTTAACAGAAAACATTAGTTGACCCAGCGCTGTTTCTGTTGCTTTGCGAAAGAATCAATTTCACGTCATCGATAGAAGAAAACACATAACATTGAAGTCCACTCCGGGTTTTCCGCATGTCAGTGAAGTGATTCTTCAGTACAGAGACAAAGGTACAGGCTAGAGGTCTGCACTGCACCGACGCAAATCTTGTGGGAACGGGCGGTTTGTACTTAGCTCCAGGCGGGAATGGGCAGCTAAAACAAACACTCTGTATTTTGTTTACTTGGAATTATCTTTAGGCTATAGTCTATAATCATAGACTATAGCCTAAAGGTAATTCCAAGTAAACAAAATACAGAGTGAATGAGAAATGAGAATAGAATATTAAACTACCTTTATTTCATTTAAAAACTACATGAAAATAACAAAATAGGAGCGCTATTCCCGACAAGTGCGTCAAAAGCTATGGGAGAAAACACAAAATTAATGCATGCCTATCAATGTGCGGGAATAATTCTCATAGCTTTGTGGGTTGCGGGCAGGAATGGCCAGACACGTTGCACAGACGTTGTGGTCACGGGCGGTAATGTTCAGAAATTCAGCGGAAGCGCGCAGGAGCGGGATAAAAAAAAAACAGTCCTGCTCAGTTCTCTAGTGTAGGCTGCTTCACACTGGAGGAGGTCACGTCAGCCCTATTGCCAGCATACAATGCCCAGCTTTAGATAAATCCTTTATAATAAAATCTTTTGTTATACGCCCTCAAATGCCATCAACCCTAGGCCACGTTAAATAAATCTTCAAAAACATCTTCATGAAATATTAGGAGTAAGCTTTGCCTTATTTACTGTAAGTAACAGCAGGCTGTTCTTGGTTGATGATCAGTTGTTTGCAATTTTTGCTCCCAGACACAGTGGACATAATGGAAATGTTAGTGCTGGCTAATTAATGTTAGGAGATCTATCAGCTAGCTTAATGATAGCTATCATTTAAATCTGTTAAAAATACACCAAAATGCAAGGCGTCTAATTCATTAAAAATTTATAATTTCATTACAAATGCTTCTGACTCCCCTGTGTTACATGTACACCTTATTAGATATACCCTATTATATATCATATACAGCTTATTATTCATCAACAGAGTAAACTCATTAAACACTGCAACAACATAATAAACTTGCATTTGCCACTACTGTGGCCACCAAACAACACAGTCTTCCTCACCTCGACCTCCAACGACTTCTACTTCGCATTCTCCAGATTTTCTTCTTTGCATTGCATTCGTCCATTATCCTGCTCGGAATAAATGGGCAAACCGATATTTAAATTTTTCTGAATGATTTGCGTTGATCTTCTATGGGTAAATGTGGGCGGTATGGAGGCGGAAGACGAGGCTGGTTGACCGGCACACATTTTAAAGTAGGTTGTGACTTATAAAGCGGGAACAGCGTGCAGGTGTGCATATGCATGGTTTTATATATATTTTTTTTGTGCGTAGGCCATTTTCTGCTTTTGTGTGCACACACACTTTCACTCCAGAATCTACGCAGAGTTTTAGAAATGAGGCCCCAGTTCTTCTCCAGCATCCAAAGGCTTGTCCTATGAACTGGCCCCTCCCACTAAAGGGCAAGAAGAAGTATATGTCTCAGGGCTATCCTCGACATTTCTTACAGAGGGTTCTGCTTGTTCCTACAATCCAAAATGCAGCGTTGTAAATTTGTAAATTTCAAAGCATATAATTTACCTGTATTATTGTGATGTGTTTCTGGATTCACACTAATACACACCTTACTGTCTCTACATCTTTCAGTCCACATCACACTAATACACACTTCACTGTCTCTACATCATTCACTTCACATCACTGTAGTTTTTATTCAGCACACAGGAAAGCTGTTGGCACTAAACTAGCATAACTGTTTACTATTGTGGACAGTGTCCTGTCTCTGTTAATGTTCTGTAGTAGCAGAAGTGGACCTAGCACTGAGCCAACATTGAGCCTTAATTAATCAACAGGTGTATAATGAACTCTTTAGTACTCACATAGCGGTTATTAACCATAGTAATGTTTATAAGTGATAAATAAATGGCACATACAGGTTATTGGAGTATCCGCCCTCTTCAGAACCTCATGGATATGTTCATGACCAGGGGCCTCATTTATAAAACTCTGCGTAGATTCTGGAGTGAAAGTGTGTGTGCGCACAAAAGCAGAAACCGGCGTACGCACAAAAAAAAAATTTTTATAAAACCGCGCGTACGCACACCTGCACGTTGTTTTCCGCTTTATAAATCACAACCTTTTTCAAGATGTGCGCCGGTGAACGAGCCTCGTCTTCCGTCTCCGAACCTCCCACATTTACCCATAAAAGGTCCGTGCAAATCATTCATGAATATTTAAATGTAAACCTCCCCAGTCATTCCGCCTCCCTACCGCCCTTTTTTACCCATAAAAGGTCCATGCAAATCATTCATAAATATGTAAATATCGGTTTGCCCATTCATTCTGAGCAGGATAATGGACGAAAGAAATGCAAAGTAGAGAAAATCTGGAGAATGCGAATCAGAGGTCGTCGGAGGTCGAGGCGAGGAAGACTGTGTTGTTTGGTGGCCTCAGAAGTGGTAAACGCAAATTATTAAACTGTTGACGAAGAATAAGGTGTATATGATATATAATAGGGTATATATAATAAGGTTTATATGTAGCGCATTTAGATTTTAAATTTTGAGACAAAACAAAGCATATACAAACACCCAGCTAACATGAAGTATCGGCCCAAGCTCGGCTGGTGTGTGGAAGACTTAGAGGCGCAGGCGCATTTGGAACCGGACCGGATACGGTTAAAGCTCGTTAAGTGATGTGTTGGCAAAGAGCCGATTCCCACAGAGCTGATACGGTCCGAGTGACCTTTTACAGATTCGGGCTGATTGTGCCATATAAATAAACTGTCTGTTGCACATTCATGCATAGATATCAGGGTATTAATTCATATTTATATTAATTCATCCAATTTCTACTTTCTACTACTCTGGCGGGAAGCGTGCGCTGCAGATTCTGAATAGTTCTACACCAGACGACTCGGTGACTAATAGTTTTTCTGTGGTATAGTTTATCTAATACGTGTTACTCAAATATACTAAATATACTTACATCAACATTAGAAATAACTCAGACTGTAGTTGGTGTCAGATAAAAGTAAAATAAAACTACGGAGTGAAATACACAATAATAAAATTGTGTAAAAATAATACTTCATATTGTACATATAAAGTAAAATAATATACGGCAAACATTGAAACTTTATAACGGCAGACCAAAATATTATAAGAATATTTATATCAAATAGTGTTTAAACAAGTAAGTATTAATCTTTCCTAATCTTCTTTTTTAATCATGATTTATGTGGTATAAACTGATATCCGTGGGGGAGGTTTGCGCATTTGCCTGCAATTCCCTGTTTTACCAAACGATGTCTCTAATTCCCCCTCTCTCCCCAATATTCTGACGGGCTACGGATGCTCCAAACATTGTGTAAATGTACGCTTGTTTTCACGCCCTTTTTTTTATAAATCATGATTTCTGCATGAGAACTTGCGTACGCACATTTCCGCCCCGTTTTTGTGCGTACACACCCTTTATAAATGAGGCCCCAGAGGTGTTGCACTCCGAGGTTAAGGGGAATCTTTTATTTGGGTTCAATCCCTAATGCACAAACAGTGCACTATGTACTCGATCAGCCATTTTGTTCTTGCTATTTGAATTGTTATAGTTGAATTGTTATAATAAGTGTACCCTAGTGAAGGAGTGATAATTCTTATCACAGCCCATGTTTACCGACATAACTCTACTACTTTTACTTCAAATACAAAATCTGTAACTAAATAAAACTGAAAACAGACAAAAGCAGATAAACAGGTATGTGTTACTTTTAGTGACTGTTTTTTAGTGTTTTACAGGATAAATCTAGTCACCTACCTTGCGGACTGCTAACGATACACAACCTGGTTAATTATTTACAATTATAACTATTAGGAATATTGTACATAAAGCAATTGCACTAAACTAAAGTTTAATTTAATTGCTTTAAATTAAAGTTAAAGGGCCCCCATACACACACACAGAAATCTAAAATAGGACACATTTAGGGTTAAGGTGGAACTGCACTTTGGAGCATGCTGAACACATTTATTAAACCTATTGGGGACACCATTTTCATCCCTGATTCCTGAGCCGTCCCCAATGTACTGGTGTGTACTCTGGAATTTTACCAAATGTGTCCCAAGTCACGACACACACAATAGTTTTAATAATCACAGTTGCTTAAATAGGCAAAATTTAAAGCTCATTAAATGCAGCATGATTAAAACCCATTCACTGGTCAGGTTTCCTCTGTAAGTGCATCATGTTGCACCGCCTTTTTTGTTACATAGTTCTACACTTCATTGCACACTAGTGCAAGCATAGAATGTCTGTTTTTACCTTCTACAAGTCTCATGTCTATTTTTTTTTACATGTTTATAACAGTATAGCATGGTGTAACATGCTCTTCTGCTATAATTAGAGCTCGGGGTATCTAAAGGGACCAGAATAGGGTCACTCATGGAGCGGCACTCTAAAACAGGAGGAAACAAGACCAGAGATCAGATAACATTATGTAACTTGTATTAACAGTGACTTGTACACTTCAATGCACTAATAGACCCCATGCAGGCAAGTGGAAATAAATACATAAAGAAAATGAGGACCTTTACAGAATTTGTTACCTCCTAGTTCGTAGAACAACATAATTGATATATTCCCCTCTTTTCCTTCAAATCCACTTAAAGTATAATTTTCTTTTTTTTCCCTACCACCCTGCTGAGTCTAGTCACCCGAAAGAAGAAGAAAAAAAGGGTCCGTCCACTGCTTTTGAACTTTTGAGTTGTCCTCTAGATGTGTACGTGGCTCGCCATCAAGTGTTCACGCAGGTGCAGCCTAATCGCAGAGTCGAATCATAGGAGACCAAAAAAAAAAAAAGACCTGTTCATAAAAACAGAGCCTTAATACATTCATATAATATTCAAAATAAACAACACTACTATTCCACTTGTACTATGTGATGGGTGTTTCTTGATGAATGCTACAACATGTTACAATATTTTTGTAAAGTACAAACATACCACACACAAAAGAAATAATATTTCATTATTTTTATTTATTTATTTTTATATTAGAAAAAAAAACAATAGTGCATCTCATAGCACGAAACAGTTCATGTTGGTTCATAATTTAATTTTAAACAGGTAAACTGAAAAAATTATTCATTATATTCATTAAATTTAATCAAATTTAATCAAAGGCTTGAAATCTAAAACTTAAAATGAATAGATATTTTCAGTGCCAGTGCAATAACATTTATAATTGTTTGCACAGTATACCATAAATCATGCAATATATTTTTTATTTATTTTTTATTCCACACCTGCAGCAGGAAAATAAACTTTATCAGACAGTTTGCTTCCATATGCTGTGGGCAATTGTGTGAGAGTTCATGTGGTCTATCACTAAGGTAGCTGGCTGCAGGTGTGTGTGTGTGTGTGTGTGTGTGTGTGTGTGTGTGTGTGTGTGTGAATGGAAAACACACTACACTTCTGTTAGGAGTGTTTGGTTTCAGAGATAGTCAGCAGAGCTTGATTGCAAGTGTATGTTTTGGATGTCTGGCATCTGTCTGCACATTATTAAGAGATTAAGAGGAGTGAGACAGCTTGAGGGCAAGAGAGAGAGACATAAAAAGAGAGAGAAAGAGTGAGAGAGTTATTGCTTTTTGATTGTTATATTTGACACCAAACAGTCTTTGTTGCCTTTGTGTTGATAACATTAATCTTTAGAGATTGGCCAATAATACTGCACCCAGAAATTCTGTGTTTAATTCAGTTCATTTCAATTTTAGTTGTATAGCACTGTTAACAATGGACATTGTCCCAAAGCAAGGTAGCAACAGTGGCAAGTAAAAACTCGAGATGTCAAAAGGAAGAAACCCTGAGAGGAACCAGACTCATAAGGGAACCCGTCCTCATTTAGGTGACAGACAGTGTGATTATAAAGTGCAGGTAGCCAGAGAAGCCTGTAATCTAATTCGTGGTTTCTACATCTGTCTGTTGACTGTCCATGTTCATGGTGGGTCAGATGAAACTACAAGAAGATAAGGGGGGCAGAGTGGATTAGGCAGGGTTTGGGGAGCCAGGAGGAATCAGGATTCAGCGTTGCTGGTATCTCCTGGTGCCTCAGCTGTAGCACGTGTAGATGAGAAGAGAAAACAGAGAGTTAAGTATGTTTTTTATGTAATAGTTACTTTAAATATAAGGAGTGCAGAGAGCAAGCAGAAACTCTGGCAGACTAGCTAAGACAGCATAACTACAAGGGAGAACCAGAAGGTGACACTGACATGGGGGCGCCCTGGGACATAAGGCAGCCAGCCACTCCACCGTCATCAAACCTGAGTGAACATGTGAGAGTGTGTGTGTGTTGAGGGGGGGGACAACATCCAAACATCCTAGTTTACCAAAACACTCTATAACTATGAACCCTCCAACTCTATGCCTTGAACGACGGGAAAACTACGAAGAATATGCTTGATTAAACAAATATTTTTTAGCCTAGACTTGTGACTGAGATTGTGTCTGAGCCCCGAACATTAATTGGAAGGCTGTAGCCCTCGCAATTCAAGGTATCAGCAAATAGTCTGCACCTTTTGATCAAAGTAGGCATGGAGGATCGTAAGAAACTAGAAGTTTGATAAGGTACTATGGTGTGAGATCAGTCACCGCTTTATACCTCAGTAGTAGTATTTTATAGTCGATGCAAAATTTTACCAGGAGCCAGTGCACTGTGGATAAGACAGGGGTGATATGTTCATATTTTCTGGTTCTAGTAAGGATTCTGGCTGCTGCATTCTGGACTAATTGCAGTTTGTTTATGCACCTACTGGAACAACCAGACAACAAGGCATGACAATAATCCAACCTAGAGGTAACAAAAGCATGAACCAGTTTTTCTGCATCATGTAGTGAAACCATATTTCTTAACCTAGCAATGTTTCTAAGATGATAGAAGGCTATCCTGGTGATATTATCTACATGAGCTTCAGAAGACTAGAATCAATAATGACACCAAGGTCTTTAATAGCTGTACATAGGGTTACTGAATGACCATCCAGAGTCAACAAGGAATCAGAAACTTTACTTCTAGCTGCCTGTGGTCCTAAAACTAGTACTTCTGTTTTATCAGAATTTAGTAATAGAAAATTGTTCAACATCCAGTGTCTAATGTCCTTCACACATTCCTCAACTTGACTAAATTGGTGTCTCTCATCCGGATTTGCAGACATCCAAAGCATTTGCAGTTACCCAAAGGTAACATGTACAGAGAAAATAATAATGGGCCTAAAACAGAACCTGGTGGAACACCAAACTTAGCATAGAATAGTCACCATTTACATCTACAAACTGAACGGTCACTCAAATAAGATCTGAACCAGGACAAGGCTGTTCCCTTAACTCCAACAACATTCTTTAACCTATGAAGCAGAATAGCATGATCAATGGTGTCAAAAGCTGGACTTAAGTCAAGCAATACCAGCAGGGAGACACGACCCGGATCAGAGGCCAATAACAGGTCATTTACAACTTTAACCTGCGCTGTCTCTGTGCTATGATGTGGCCTAAATCCTGACTGACAGATTTCAAAAATGTTATTGCTATGCAGATGTGAACATAACTGTTGCACTACAACCTTTTCTAAGATCTTGGAAATGAAGGGGCAATTCGGTATTGGTCTGTAATTAGACAGCTGGCAGGGGTCCAGATTAGGTTTTTTAATTGGGGGTTTAATAACTGCTAATTTAAATGATTTAGGGACATAGCCAGCACTAAGAGAGGAATCAATTACTTTTAAAATAGGTTTGATTATTTCTGTTAGTATCTGTTTGAGGAAAGTTGTGGGTATGGGATCTAATATACATGTTGACGATTTTGATGAAAAGATGAAACTGGTGAAATTAACTCTGTCTCTAAAAGAGGGTTAAAAGACTCTAATTGCTGATCTGATGTAGCTATACTAACATCAAGTTGGTTTGTTATCAGATTACTTGGGTTTAGATTAACAGTATTAATTTTGTGCCTTATGTTATCAGCTTTATCATTAAAAAAATAATTAAGTCGTCACTACTACATACAGATGGTGTGGACACTTCTGTAGTGGTCTTCTTCCTAGTTAGTTTTGCTACAGTGTTAAATAAGAATCTAGTATTTTGTTAGTGAGAAGAAATATCTAGCTCTAGCAGCACTAAGAGTTTTTCTATAATATAGGAGACTCTTCTTTCAAGCTGTTCTGCAAATTTTATGATGTTGTTTTATGAGGTTAGAGGAGTAAGATGGGGAGCAGTCTGCCGATATAGTGTGTACAGTAGTAGGCTCACAGCCCTGAGGAGATCTAGTACTGAGTGTGATGGAGGGGGAGACCTTAGGGCCGAGTCTCACTTGCAGGGGTCTGTTGTAGAGAAAGTCCTTAATCCAAGCTCAGATGGAGGTGGGGAGGAGTAGACCCAGGAGTTTATTGATTAGAGTGTCAGGAATTATTGTATTGAAAGCTGAGCTAAAATCTAAGAAGAGCAGTCTTACATAGTTTCCTGGATGTTCGAGATGGCTCAGTATTGAGTAGAGGGTGACAGCAATGGCATCCTCAGTGGAGCAGTTTGCCCTGTAGGCAAACTGGTGAGGATCAAATGATGCTGGGAGGCAGGCCTTGATATGCTGGGCAACCTCTCCATGGCAACCTCTCCAATTGCAGCCTCTCCATGCAATTCATCACCACTGAAGTGAGAGCTATGGGCCTGAAGTTGTTCAGGCTTCTAGCAGATGGTGTTTTTGGGACTGGGATTATGATTTCTGATTTCCAGCAGGATGGAACAGTGGCCTAGATCAGGGAGGTGTTAAAGATTTCAGTGAAGTAAGTAAGTTCCAGCTAGTTGGTCTGCTAGAGGCCCTGAGGACTTCACTGGTATCCTGTCAGGTCCGGCTGCCTCCCTCAGGTTCACTTGCTTCAGTGCCTTTCTCACCTGGTGAACCTGAAGGGTTAACATGATGTTGGTAAAGGTGGGGGAGGAGTTGGCAAAGAAACTGTTCAATTCCTCTGCCATTGTGGTGTCAGATGAGGTCGGTGTGATGTCGTGGCCCTTGTAGCTGGAGATGTGCTGTAATCCCTGCCACACTTGATGCGGGTTACTATCCAATAGGTATACTACTATTTTCTTTTTGTATGCTACCTTGGCCACCTTTATGCCCCTCTTGAGGTTTGCTCTAGCTGTGCTGTATTGTGCCCTGTCTCCTGCCCTGAAGGCCTCGTTGTGGTCTCTGATCAGGAGCCGCACTTCACTCTTAATCCAGGGTTTCTGGTTGAGGAAACCCTGTGGGGTCGTTCTGTGGGGGTGAGGTTGTCCACACAGAACATGGTAACGGCCATCAACAAAAGCCACTGTTTAACTGTTTCCATGACAACCGCACTGTAACTGTGATGCCACGGAAGGGCAACGTCTGATTGGCACAGAGCGCAAACTCTCGCAGTTTCTTTAGGAACCGCACTCTCTAGTTATAGTGTTATTTTTATTCTACCTGATTTTCGGTCAGTCCCACCTCCTACAGTTTTCGACATATCGACACGGGACAAAGACTAGAACGTGCGGAATGTTTAGGAGAAGTAAGCTTACATATTTTACAGTACAGTAAGCTTACAGATTTTGGAAATTTTCATCCGTTCGTCTGCTATGCTTATTTTTCCCAGAAAAATATCGGCCAATCAGACGTCGCGTTAAGAGACGTCGACCAATCAGACGTCAACCTTCTGTGACTTCACAGCTACAGTGCGTCTGATTGGACGAGACCTTCTGTGACGTCAGAGATAGTCCTGCAGTACTGAGCTCTAGGATTGTGACATCACAATGGAACCAAGCACTCCCCCCCACTGTTTAGCCGTTACCATGGTAACGGCTATAAACAAAAGCCACTGTTTGGCCGTTGCCATGGTAACGACCATCAACAAAAGCCACTGTTTGGCTGTCACCATGGTAACCCTGCTATAACTGTGATGTCACTGATAGACAAAGTCTCATCCAATGAGACGCGCTATAGCTGTGACGTCACAGAAGGGCGACACCTTCTGCCAAAGCCAATCTCACAGAGATATGATGTGGCAAAGGGAAGAAGAATGCCCACAGCTCTCTGCCCAATGAGTGGATACTCCCTTTCCACTTTAAGCCAGAATTGACTGAGTGTCTCAGATGTAAATCCCAGCCTCAGTGTGGAGTCAGAGGTCCTCTCAATCAGTTGTTCCTCTTCAGCAGAGCTAAAATCAGCTGGTGCTGCAGAAAGAATGAAATTATTTCATATTAAACACAAATAACGTAGTATGTAAAGCCTACAATGTAAGAGCATCAATAAAATTAATAAATTTCCTTGATCGATGCGCCTTCCCCACACCTTGAGCTTTCGGATGAATGCCATGATCTTGTCTGCCAGATGAGGTAGGTGCTTGTCTATGCCCTGAAGCTGAAGATTTAGTTCGTTCATCTTTGCAAAAACATCGCTGAGATATGCTAGTTTCATCGGAAATTGTTCATCACTAAATTTGCCCGCTGCCTCATACATGCGCTCTTCCAAAAAGACCCGAATCTCCGTTCTGAGCTCAAAGACACGTGACAAGACTTTGCCTCTTGAGAGCCACCTTGCTTCGCTGTGAAACAGCACAGCTGTACGGTCAGCTCCCATCTCCTCACAAAGAGCGGAAAATCTCGTTTAGTTTGGGGCTGAGCTGTCTGGAAGCCAGCGCTTCCCGATGGATGATACAATGCGTCCACTGTGCGTCTGGTGCGGCCCTCTTGATTAATGCCTGTAGTCCTTTCCTTTTCCCTGCCATGGTCTGTGCACCATCAGAGCAAAACCCCACACAATTTTCCCATTTCAGCTAATGCTCTGTGAAGTAGCTGTCCATAATCTTGAATAGCTCCTCAGCCGTGGCTCTTGTTTGCACAGATTTGCAAAAGAGCAAATCCTCACATAGTGACAATGACTCTGAATTCACAAAGTGGACATAAGAAATGAACAAACAATTTTTATTGCTGTCAGTGGCTTCATCCACTTGTATTGCAAAACGATTGTCTTTCAGTTTTTCATTCAGTTGTGCCTCAATGTCATTGCTAATGTCACGAATTCGTCTCGCAACTGTGTCGTTTGACAGGGGTACTGATTTAAATTTTGCAGCACTTGCCTTATCAAGCATGATTGACACCATGTCAATAGCAGCGGGGAGAATAAGTTGCTCTGCAATTGTGTGTGGTTTTTTGCACTGAGCAACTCTATATGCGACCTTGTATGAGGCCATTTGGGCTTTGCTATTGACTGAGGCAGATTTCACCATGCGCTTTTCTTGCTGACGGTATTCGGTGAGTTTACGTTGGAAAAATGTGATGGGTTTATTTATGTGAGTGGGGTGTGAGGTCTCCAAGTGTCTACGCAATCTGTTTGGCCTCATACTGTCTGCTGCCAGTTATCGAAGACAGAGAACACACATTGGTCGCTTCTCATCACCCACCTCAGCTACAGTGAAACCTAACCCAAGATAAGCCTCATCATACTTTCTTTTTGGTTGTTTATTTGGCATGTCTGTCTTCTCTTTTACTTTTGGTGCAGAATCACCAACTTTTGTGGCCCTTGTGACAAACTTGTCCATTTTTACCTTTATCACGCGTCTGCTCTATTGAATTGTTTATGTTGTTGCGCCGCAATTAACATGCCGACGTCTATTTTATGGTAGCACTATGGTTCCAGGCAAGCTACGTTTTTCTGGTTTCTTATCTAATGTTATTTAACATGTTTAAGGGAAAGTGTAGAATCCGTTGTGAGTGGGTGCTTTAATAGAAGAACCTTTGTTGGCGAATTAGAAAAAATGAATCAAGTAAAAAAAAAAAAAATCCGATTCCATTCGCCCCACCAGCATACCTCCACTACTGGGGCGCACCCCACACTTTGAGAAACGCTGGTGTAGTGTGAGTGCACTGCATGGGTTAAGCTGGTTTCTCTTATTTAGTATGACCCAGAGAATAGACAGTCACTCTTCAAAAATGTGCCAGACTGTTCTACTTCTTTAGCTAACTAGATATTATTTATTGCTATGTACCATGTATAGGTTACCTGTATAGGTTATTAAAGTCAGTTTATTATTCTTTGTTCTTTGTTGTTCTTTGTATTCCTTGTTGTTGTTTTACACTACTCCATCCAACACTTGGCATTGTGCTTAGTAATGTAAGGCTTGCATGCAGCTTCTTGGAAATGGAAATCCATTTCATGAAGCTCCTGGTGAGCAGTTTTTGTGCTGATGTGAATGCCAGAGGAGGATTGAAACGCAGTTATTGATTGTTGATGCATTATGCTCCTCAGCACCCAGAAGCCCATTTCTGTAACTTTACATGGTCTGACACTTTATGGCTGAGTTGATGTGTTTCCTAAATGCTTCCATTTTTCAATAATACAGCTAACAGTTGAATGTAGAATATCTACGAAATAAGAAATAAAGAAGTAACAAAAAAACAGACTTGTTCCAACAGTGGCATACTATTGTAATACCACACTAAAATTTTCTTTAGAATTACCCATTCTTTCACAAATGTTTGTTAAGACTGTGTGGCTGGGTGCTTGATTTTATACACCTGTGGCAATGGGAATGATTAAAACGTGCAGTACTTTTGTCCAAATAGTGTATATGAGAGAATGAATATCCCCGTTGGATGCTAACATACCATCTGTCTATGCCATTCTGCAAAACAAAAGACAGAGAAAAGTCAGGAGAATGCAAGAGTGGTCAGCCACAAACTACAGCTTTTAACAAATTGGGCATAATTCTACAAACTGGATTCCAAAAAAGTTGGGACACTAAACAAATTGTGAATAAAAACTGAATGCAATGATGTGGAGATG
>JAOVVF010051846.1:6798-17631 GCA_028565595.1 Duopalatinus emarginatus
TATTGTATTGTATTGTATTGTATTGTAGCTATAACAGAAACATTGTTCCTCTTTTCTTTCTGTTATTTCTTGTCCTGTTACTGAAAAACAGGAAGTGTGAACTCTTAAAAAAAAAAAAAAAAAAAATACTGAGACTGGAGATTCCCTCTAGAAAATGTTTAATAAAAATCTCATTGCTGAATATGACCAGGTTTTTATTTTAACCATATAAACAATCAGTTTATTAGAGTCACTGAGGAGAAGGAACAGGACCCTTATGTGTCTGAATCAGGGTTATTGGTTCTGTTCCATTTTAGTTCAGTTTTATCTGGAGTACATCAGGATCGTGCAAAGGCAGAGTGCTGAACCTGTGTGTGTGTGTGTGTGTGTGTGTGTGTGTGTGTGCACGCTGTGTGATATGTACAATGTTAATCCAACTCTATGTTGTGTTTCAGAAGTACAACGCAGATTACGACCTTTCAGCTAAAGAGGGAGCAGATACGCTCGCCTTTGTCTCCTTACTGGAGGAGAAATTGCTGCCTGCTCTGGTAAGTCCCAGGAGGTTATTACCAACACTTTATGGTTTAGTGAGAGGTCAGCATCGTGTGTGTGTGTGTATTATATATGGGGAAAGAATGAAAAAAGAATGGATAGAAAGAGTGCAATCTGTCTGTAAATTGGCCTGATGGATCCTGGTGATAAAATCTCATGTTTATAACAATGTAATAAAGACCTTGTGGATGTGTTGTTCCCCATATTCTTAGACAGAGACAGCTTGTGAGTGGAGGCACGTGTGTGTGTGTGTGTGTGTGTCTACAGTCCCCTGAGTGATCCAGTCCTCCTGTGTCTAACTCTGGATAATGACAGGAACAGCATCTAACATCAAAGACCCATAAACTGAGTTATGAGTCTCTTAAGAAAGATTCACCAGTTAAATTGTGTCTTTAAGAGAGACAGAGACTGTGTGTGTGTATGTGTGTGTGTGTGTGTGTGTGTGTGTGTGTGTGTGTGTGTGTGTGTGTGTGTGTGTGTAACCTGTAAACAGATGAGGTTTATATTGGTGGTCTCGTTCTGTGTGAGATTAAAAAAATGGATCCGATTACAGAGGTGCTTAAAATGCCAAAATACATTATACATTGTATGCATGTGAGAATAGATGATGATGATGATGATGATGATGATGACAATTATGATAATTAAAGAGGCTTATTAGCTGAAGGTTAGCGAACCGATTTTGTGACCGGAAGGTCGCCGGTTTAATCCCCTGGACTGACTAAAGTGCCCTTGAGCAAGGCGACAAACCTTCCGACTACTCTGGACAGTGTGGTAGGGGCTGGCTACGGCTCTGGCCGAGTGTGCTCACTGCCCCTAGTGTGTGTGTGTGTGTGTGTGTGTATATGTGTATGTGTGTATGTGTGTATGTGTGTATGTGTGTATGTGTGTATGTGTGTGTGTGTGTGTGTGTGCGTCTGCGTCTATCACTGCATAGAGAGGTGTGAATTGCTCAGGTCAGATTTCTCAGTAGGTCAAGAACTTTACTTTTAACTTATCTTATACTTTTAACTTAACTTATACTTATAACTTAACTTTCCTCTCTCTCGCTCTCTCTCTCTGTCTCGTGTGTGTGTGTGTGTGTGTGTGTGTGTGTGTGTGTGTGTGTGTGCGTCTGCGTCTATCACTGCATAGAGAGGTGTGAATTGCTCAGGTCAGATTTCTCAGTAGGTCAAGAACTTTACTTTTAACTTATCTTAAAAAAGTCTCTCTCTCTCTCTCTCTCTCTCTCTCTCTCTCTCTCTCTGTCTCGTGTGTGTGTGTGTGTGTGTGTGTGCGCGCATGTCTTCTCTCGTTTTAGATTTATACACAGTGGGTTGATGCTAAGAACTACGTAGACGTGACACGGCGCTGGTATGCTGAACACACGTCGTTCCCACTGAACTTCCTGCTGCCCAACCGCATGCATGCAAGACAGATAGAGAGGCTAAGACTGATCAGAGGAGACGCCATACTGGAGCCTGAGGAGCAGCTGGAGAAAGAGGTAAGAAGAGGAAGAAGAGGAGGAGGAGGAGGAAGGGGAAGAGGAGGAGGTCTCTGATGAGACCTGAGTAGAGATCATTAAAACAAGTCACACACAATATTTTTATTCTGTGTATTTTTTTATTTTTTTGCCCCTGACGTTGTTTAGACTAGTGTAGTTTTTGTTCCATTAATTTTTTTTTTTTTTTTTTTGGACACTGATCTCCAGCTAAGCTAAGGCTCACTTCCACTAGCATGTTTATCACCAAGCAAACTGCAATCTCAGCCTTAGACGCTTCACCCATAGACGTTTCTACCCACAAGCTTCAGGATCTTGAGTTGTAATTTGATTGGCTCTCTGATAATTTTGGGCATAACCCAGTTTCCAAAAGAAATAAACCTTTTAAACACTGTGCCATAAGACACTTAAGATAATCGGTTACTGAAACTAGTTTACAACATCCCCGTCTGTACGGATCTGGAGATTTGTTGACAGAAATAAGATTTGATGGCATGTTTTTGCTGACATTATAGGAAATGTCTATGATTGGTTGATTTCTGTACCTGTCATCTTTCTTTTCTGTAAAAGTAGGCGGGTCTTGGCTGTTTTTAGTAGCACATACAGTATATAACGGTATTAGGTAGGTTAATACACTGTGTACTGATGCAGAAGTTTGTACCCCATTGGTATTTAAACACTTCACTGTACGTAAAGAATCTGAGTGACTCTGATAAGGAAACTGTGACGTCTAGACGACGGTCAGTTCGTCTCCAAAGCAGCAGGTCATGTGGGGTGTGTCCTGCTATACAGTGTTAACCTACCAAATCTACTAAAAGTGGTCCAAGGAGGGACAACCAGTGAACCGGGGTCAGGGTGGTGTTTGCCCAAGACTCACTGATGTGTGTGTGGAATTATTTTACCACTAATAATATTAATGTCAAATTTGCTTTAAGACAATGTCTGTAGTTAAAAGTGCTATACAAATAAAATAAAATTGAATGAATACTAATAATGAAAGGACTGAATTTATTTCCCATGGTCAGCTGTACCAGGACGCTGTGGAGTGTTTGACTCTCCTCTCACAGAGACTCGCCTCACACAAGTTCTTCTTCGGAGACTCGTGAGTTTCACGTGTTATAACTGGTAATGTCTTGTAACGTGTGTCCGGTTGATTCATTGTGTGTGTTTGTGTGTGTGTGTGTGTGTGTGTGTGTGTGGGTGTCATGAATGTGTCCTTCATCTTCGCAGCCCCTCCTCACTGGACGCCTACGTGTTCGGTCACCTCGCACCTCTGCTGAAGATCAAACTCCCCAACTCAAAACTCCAGCAGCACCTGAACTCGTTAGAGAACCTGCAGCAGTTTTGCGCCAACATCCTGCTGCTTTATTTCCCCTCAGACAGCCGAGGTTTACCTTCTTCCTCATGTTTTACTTCCTCGTTGGGTTACGCCAGTGTTCGGGTCGCTGAATTCTGCAGTCTGATTGGTGTTTTTTTTCTGTATTAGCAGATCTGATGTTTTAAGTAAGAACAGACTTTAAATACAGATATGAATTGCTTCCATATTCACTATAGATTAGGTTCAGGTGGGCGGAGGATTTTTGGTAAAGGTGGGCAGGGCTTCATTTGATGCAAGTAGGATATTTGGTACAGGTGGGCAAGGTATAATTTGGTGCAGGTGGGATATTTGGTACATGTGGGCATGGCTATTGGTACAGGTGGGTAGGGCTTAATTTGGTGTAAATGGGATATTTGGTATATGTGGGCAGGGCTATTTTTGGTACAGTTGAGCAGGGCTTTATTTGGTGCAGGTGGGATATTTGGTACATGTGGGCGGGGCTATTTTTGGTACAGGTGGACAGGGCTTAATTTGGTGCAAATGGGATATTTGGTATATGTGGGCATGGCTATTTTTGATACAGAGGCAATGGGATATTTTGTGCAGATGGACATGCTGTTATAGGAAGTTTATCAATTTGGGGATTGTAATTGTAATAATACAAAATCTGACCAGCCTGCTTTTGCTTATTTTCCTCTAAGCGCACCACACGTCCTGTGTTCAGACATTGTTAAAGGAGAGATAAATGCTTCAGTACATACCTCCTCCATTGTTCATCATTTTTCACTTTCTTCACCCAGAAGCCCCGAGCAAGAAGGCTGCCGCTCACACAGACGGCGGCGACTTTGATAACGAGCCACACAAGCGCCGCAACCAGGTCCTGTCCGTGCTGTTTGCCATGGCGGCCATGTTGGGTTACGCCATTCTCAGTGGCATCGTCACCATCCAGAGCTCACGGCCGCAGCTCGACGAGCCTCGCCCCGACCAAGAGGATGAAGAGGAAGACGAGTGATTGAAAAACCAACCTGTGGATTCTAAACGAGTCTCCCCGAGCTTCACTGTTCAAAAATTAATGAGCTTGTTTATTACACAAGCTGAACTCTGGTGCTTATGTTTGGTAAATGTAATAATAAGTCATTTAAAATAAGCAATATTAGCATTATTATAGTCATGATAAAAGTCACCTGTAGTGGTGACACCATCACAGCAGAGCTTTAGGTCTGATATCTAACTGCAGGCGTTTCTTTTTCTGGAGCAAATATCAGTTTTTTAGGTCTCTTTAAAGCTGATGGTTTTTTTTTTACCAATAAATTGGTATTTTATGTCTGATCAAAATATCTAACTCTAATAAAAACATATAAAACTACATAAGACTATAAAGAAACCTGTTCTAGTGACTCAGGTCAAAGTCTTAGTGGTGCAACTCGACCTGCTAAATACCTACAACAATGACAATAAAGGCAAAATCTACAGAAATTTAATATCAGTAAATAATTAATAAATTTACACACGCACACAGATCAACCATAACATTAACACCACAAAATCACAGACAGTTCAAGTGAGTGACACTGATTATCTCATTACACTCATTACAGTTAGACAGTGAATAGTCAGTTCTAATCTGATGTGTTGGAAGCAGAAGAATAAGAAAGTATAAATGACTCTGACTTGATGGGGATCAAACTGTGATGTCTAGACGTCTGGGTCAGTTCGTCTCCAAAACAGCAGGTCTTGGGAGTTGTGTCCCAGTATACAGTGTTAATACCCACCAAAAGTGGTCCAAGAAAAGACAACCAGTGAACCGCTGACAGGGTTGTGTTTGCCCAAGGCTCACTGATGTGTGTGGTATTATTATACTACTTACTAATAATAGTAATTAAAAAAAATATAAAATGAATAAAGTTATTTCTGCATGAGTTGTTGAACATCTTTGCTCTGTGTGCTGGTTTTAAACTTCAAATCATTCACTGTTTGTTTGGATTGTTTTCCTTTTTAGGTTAATACTGCCTTGTGGGTGGAGCTAGATTTGGTGTGGCTGGGAGGGGCTTTACTTGATACAGTTGGACAGGGATTTAGTTGGTGCAGGTGGGTGGGGCTTTATATGGTGCAAATTTATGAGTGGGACTGTATTTAGTACAAGTGGGTGGGGAGATATTTGGTGCAGGTGGGTGGAGCTATAATTGGTACAGATGGGCTGGAATATATAAAAGTATGAATAGTCTTAATGAAAGTGCAGTAACATGTTCCTCTTTATAACATCATGCTAATAGCTGCTTCTGAAATGTGTCATACTGCAATGCCTTCTGGGTAATAACTTCCTGCGACGGCGCTCATGTTGTTTTAATCTTACACTAATCTAACATTACTAACTTCACAATCCAGCATTTAAGACAATACTGAGGATTAAACCAAGTGAACGTGTCAGAAGGACGTGTTAGTGAATTGATGTCGAATGCTGATTTGAAGCAGGGTCCAAGGGGATCGTCATAGTGAGCGCCAGCCATCCCATCATTTTTGCTCATGATATTTAAAATTTATGGTGAACAGGAAACGTTCTCACGGTTGCATTCAGCCAAGTAACATACACATGACTTCACTTCCTTCTCCTTTCCAAACACAAGGAAATGCCTGCAAGCTGGAGACATGGTCCATATTCACAGACCGGAGGGAGTCGTTCCAGAACCCATAACGTTGTCATGATACATCTGCTGATTACAGACAAAACCGGCAGAGCTGATGGATAAATATTTAGTCCGAGGGACTATGAATAAGACCGATTTTAGCTGAGCACAGCTGTTCATTTGCAGAGCCGTGAATGTCATCATGACACTATTGTTTACTTGTTTAATTGCAAGTGTGAATAGAATTCTGTTGACTGTTGACTTTATGAATATCCTATAGCAAATAGCATAGCTTTTAGAAAAATAAAATGACTATACAGCCTACACTGAGGTGCCAGAGAAACTGGTGCAGATGAGCCCATGCAAAATACACAGGTTTCTTGTGGTTGCTCCGTATTGGTTTGGCATTTGTATATCTACCTTTTATTGTTCCCCCTGGGACACCTCCAGAGGTCTCTGACATGTGAACACTATGTGTAATGAGTTCCACCAGTTCATGTTCCTGTATTCATTCTAATGGGTTTGTCCTTTTTTAACAGGACAAGGTACCACCACACACATCTAGAGACACCAGTTTATAGTTAGAGGAACACTCATCTGAGTTTGGGGTTTAGTTATTCACACCTTAGACACCAGATATCAGAACTGTGGACTGTTCTGGAGGAAGTATGGTGTTTACTGTCTATAAAATTTTTGGTGGAGTAGAGTCCGTTGCCCTGTGTGGCACCCAACAAGTATTAGATCAGTACCAGGTGTGTATTAGTGTATATTTCCTCATACACATCATCCTTAAGCAAATAGCATTCCTGAAAATGTGACGAATCAGCAGCTAACATCAGCATTTCATCATCAGGTTTTTCTCCTGAGTGCTAGAAAAGTGTGGTGTATTATATTTGATCCAAAAAGTGATTAATATAAATATTTATCTGATCTTAACGAAGTTACACTTTTAGTCTTAGTTGAGTTTATTCTCCAGTTCTTCCCATGAACCGGTTCCAGGTTAGCAGGTGGCTAAAGACATAAAAATGCTGCTGTACTTGACATGATGATGCACAGACTAAACATCTTATCATGCAGTAATGCCTAACAAAGTATATGAACTCACTGGAAATCCATCATCTAAACAGAACTCTCTAGAAGTGCAGATAAAATCTATTAGTAAGGAAAAAAATAACTTTTCAGTCCAGTATCTTTTTTGTTTATTGGTCATGGATGGCATCACTAAGGAGAGACGCACGGATTTCTTGACAACGAGGCTGCGTCCGAAATCGCATACTGTTCAGGAAAACAGTACACGAGCGTGACTAGTGTCCCAGAATGTGCAGTATGCATCAAGCAGTATGCGAAAAGTTCCCGGATGACGAACTGCTTCGAGAGACATTTTGCAAACTGTTCTGTCCCATAATGCAATTCGAGCAGCGCAGACATTTAGAACTTAAGAGGAGCAACATAAAAGTATTTTTATTTTAATCATTTCTATATTAATAATTTCTTCTGAGGTAAAAAATATACATTTTAAGGTTAAAAAAGTACATTTGGGGATTTAAAAAACGGCTGTGATGTGACGTCATGCGTCACATGACATTGGAAAGATGGCGGATCTAGTGCTCTTTGCTCGCATACTGAAATTGCGTACTGTTTTAACGGTAAAACAGTACACACTGCTTCAGATTCAGTATGTACTGCTTGAGTACACGATTTCGGACGCAGCCCAGGTTTTCCTTGAGAGCTCGTGTTGGTCACCTGACTCGGTAATGCAGATTTCTACTTTACAACACTTTGAGAATTTGTCAGTTTCTCTCAAGGAAGGCCACAATACTAGTTCAGTCTCTTGTCATCACAAGCCTTGAGTACTGCCCCTCCCTCCTGGCTGGCCTCCCCATGTGTACCATCAGACTCCTGCAACTGGTCTTCAACCTTCTTAAGTTCAGTCCTGTCACACGCTTGCTGCGTTCCCTTCACTGGTTTCCTGTAGCAGCCCGAATCGGATACCTAACTTCAAATACGTTGAATTCTGGTCTATCAGCACAACAAAACTACAAAGTACCTGAAGCTAGGATACTCCAGGATGTTTAATGTTAATGACTAAGCACTTTGTAAGTTGACCTGGATAATGCCATTAGCATAAATGTCAGTAATTGAAGGAGACTATGTTAGGACCACCAGTTTCATGTCACTTGTGTTAACTCATGTTAATTGCTTTCACCTGTTTGTAATTTACTCAATGCCGGTTCTGTTATTTAAACCCTGACTTTCTGTCTTTTAGTTTGTGAAGTGTTTGGTTTCCTGACCGTTGCCAAGCTATTTTGTAAGTGTTACTTTCCCGGTTTTAACTTTACACCTTGTTCTTTGAAATTTGATCTGTGAAAAAACCGTAAAGCCACTGTAAAGTTCGACTATGTGCCTGCTACGATAGCATTTCTACATTAGCGATTAGAGGTAGCTGTGGAGCCGTGCACAACATGATCAGTAATACCGTGTAACAAGTAATAAAAAATTCTTCATAACTAATAGTGTTTTACAATATTTATTATATACAACAACAGTTTTGTGGTACAGTACATTCCAAACATCTTCCTATACCTGCTGCGTAAAGGCCTGTACTTCTACTAGCAGTCTTTATTTAGTGATCCTGGGGCTAGCCGTCAGTGTTCGGCTAACCAACTGAGCAGCCATGCACATGTTAAAAAGTTTAATAATGAACCGTGGGGCACGATCACTGTGGCCCCTTACTGAGCTCAGCCAATAAATCAGTAATAAATTTACATAGGCGTGTGTCATGACAGTAAACATCCATGTGTGTATCCGCGTGTATTGCTACTTAGCTAGCTATCACAGTTCTGTTAGCTGTTAATAATTGCAAGGCAATATAATGAATTAAGTCAACAATTTACTAAAAGTTAAATTGAAAATTTATTCATTAATTTCCTTCTGCATTATATGTGCATTTATGACTTCATAGATGAGGTGTGTTTGTGCTTGGATTCATTGACAATTCAGTAACAACCTACAGAGTGTATTAGACCCCACTAGTCTTCCTATGCCAGAGACGTCACTGGGTTCTTAGACTTTATTTACATTTACATTTGTGGCATTTGGCAGATGTTCTTATCCAGATCGACTAACAGGGTTACTGGTATTACAGGTAGGCCACTGTAGTGTTAGAAGCCCAAGGACCCTTATTGGTGTAGCACAGACTGGTTGCCAGACCAGGAATCGAACTCTCCTTTAGGAGCCAATGATGTTACCACTGTACCACACCAACCACACTTTATTCTGCTAGTGTTTCAATAATCCTGCCTCAGAGAGGGTCTGTGAAAACAACACTAGAGAACTGTAGAACATCCATGAAGCAAATTAACATCATCAGACTCTCTGTCTCTCTATTTTTCTCTCCTTTAAAAAGAGGAACGTCACGTTTCTGAGAAACTGGAAAGTTACAGCTTCATATCCGATTGTTGCAAAGTACTGACACTGGAGACTCCTTCCATAGGTTCATCCTAAACAGCTGTTTCTGCCTCTTGCAATGCAGATGCTAACAGCAGTATGTTGTACAGTATGTATGAGCTCACTGACAGATTCTCAGATTCAAAGCCAAAGTTTTCAGATCATTAAAGATATTAAACAACTGGATATACAAAATGACTGAGAGATAAGTGAGTGCCAGAGGAGTGATGTGTAATAAATGCTCTTCTTTTCCCCCAGTGGACACTTTTACTCTGGTAGGTCAGCCAGCCTGAAGCACTTCCTCATCTCTTCTTTCCAGTATGAAGACTAATTATCATTCCATCTGGTCTAGACAGTCCCGTGGTGTGTGAGGTTTACAGGTTCATATCTCACACACGGTGGCACAGCGGGTAACGTTGCCGCCTCATAGCCCTCAAGTCATCAGTTTGATCCTCCACTCAGGTTGTGTTACTGTTGAGTTTGTATTCATGTGGATTTCCTCCCACTGTCCAGAAGCATGCTGGTAAGCGTGGAATTGCCCCAGGGGTGAAAGTGTGCATGTGATGCCCTGCACTGGACTGGAGTCTCATCTCAGCCAGGGTGCATTCGCACTTCAGAGAAACAAACATACAACACTTAACTGAAGACGTGTGAATGTCACTCGCGCACAGTCCTGCTGGATTAGTTCACATGGCTAACTGGTGTCCAGGGTCCTCTAACCAGTAAAAGAAGGGGGTTTGTCATGTGATCAACATGTATGGACTGAGTAACACATCAAAATATATATAATTACAGTCACACTCCAAATATACATAATAATAATAATAATAATAATAATAGTAATAATAATAATAATAACTTATTTTTAAGTTCAGTTAAGTGGAATGCCACATTTATGTCCTGCTATATATTATGAAGACGTGTATGTGGGAAAGGGGGTGCTGTATAGATGTGTTTGTACACTCACTCAGGGGATTAGCTAAGGGGCCAACTTTCAGAATACCGAACAGTGTAATATAATCTTTCCTGGTTTAAACTCCTGACGGTTCTTGAACTTTCACTAACCTTTAAATTTTTATTAAGTATAAGCTTCAAAATTAGTTAACAATTACAGTTGTTTATCAAACTCACTGACAAATCACAAAACAACAGAGAAAAAGAATCATCCTGCGAAAATGGTTACATTAGCATTAATTATATTAAATGTATCCTGTTGTCTGACCCAAATAAATAATCCATGTTGAAAGGTTGTGTTAAGATTCCTCCAAAGCTTGTGAAGCCAGTCGTTTGGAGGGCAGAGAAGCACACTTGGAGGATTGAGTAACTCACTTGATGGACAATGGTAACATGCTCTGAGGGTGTAGTAACACACAGTATGCAGAGAACCACAATCTGAGGGTGAAGTAACATTGAGAGTACAGAGTAACACACTC
>JAOVVF010051928.1:0-12397 GCA_028565595.1 Duopalatinus emarginatus
TCTGTCTGTCTCTGTCAGAGCGTGTCTCTCTTTTTGTCTGTCGCTTTCTTTCACTTTCTTTCTGTCTGTCTGTTTCTCTCTCTTTCTGTGTGTGTGTGTGTGTTTGTCTTTTTCTGTCTGTCTCTATCTTTCTCTTTCTTTCACTTTGTTTGTCTCTCTTTTTGTCTCTCTCTCTCTCTCTCTCTCTCTCTCTCTGTCGAATGTGAACTCGGTTTCTCTTCTCTGAGACTCCATACCACATCCCGAACGCTCAGCACAAACCATCCAATACTTAACTTTCAACTTAACTCCCCCCTCCCCCGCCCCGCCTCTTATGGATTCTACCACAGCGTTGTCCTACTATGGGACGCGCTCTCGGGAACGTACCAACTGTCGGCGAGACGGGGGTGGATGGGGGACGGGATGGCATACGGACAACAAAACACAAGCCCTAGCGCACGGCTGAGAGCGTGACAGATGAGGTCCAGAGCTGATGAATTAACCGCGGTGTTTAAATAGACGCACCAAAGGGGGGGTTTTGGTGAGTATTTCATGTTAAAACAGCTCGTTTATTTTCGGTTGATTTCGGCAGAAGGGTTTCGCTCCTGTTTCTAAGCCGTGGTGTGTCACGCCTTCCGTCCGAGGCGACTGTCTGAAAGTGCTGTGTGTGTGTGTGTGTGTGTATAAGAGACCCAGGGCATCATACACACACGCACACACACTCACACACACAGCAATCGGCTTTTATATGAAACATATCCTATCGTTTCCATGGAGACCGTGTAAACACTGCGCTAGCTAATGTAAAGCTGTAAGTGAATAGCTGGACACACACACACACACACTGATCATATACAGTCTGGATATGGAGCACACACACGGGGTGAGATGCTCTAGCTCTAGCTAACCTCTTTTGTCTGGTCTATAACCTGTTATTACGACTGAATTAAGCGGTTATATATGTGTTATAGATGTCCTGAGAGCTGACTCAGGGTTTACTTTCATTATAAAACTGGTTATTCAGCGACATTGAGACTTGATATGGTTATAGTGTAGCTGCTCATAACAGTGACAGGCTAAAGGTAGCAGGACAGAGGGAGTGTGTGTGTGTGTGTGTGTGTGTGTGTAAGAGAGACTCTATTTCATGGCCACAAGTACACGTGGCCAGATAAAGTCCTGGTTGAAGTGTTTATCTTTTCCTTCTCACTCATTAAGTGTTAGAAATGTAACAGTTCACTGAGCTTCTATATAGGATCTACAGGACCTAGTCATATAGGACAAGATGTGACTTTCTCCCTGTGTGTCTGTCTCTGTCTGACTGACTATGTGTCTTTGTCTCTCTGTCTCTGTGTCTCTGTCTCTGTGAGTCTCCGTCTGTGTCTCTGTTTGTCTCTCTCTATGTGTTCCTGACTGTCTTTTTGTGTCTCTGTCTGTCTCTGTGTCTTTCTGTCTCTCTGTGTCCCTCTCTCTCTGTCTGTCTCTTTTCTCTGTCGCTCAATCTCTCACTGTCTGCCTGTCTTCTCTGTCTAACTCTGGTGGTCTGTCTCCCTATCTCTATCTCTGTATCTCAATTTAATTCAAATTTAAGAAGCTTTATTGGCATGAAAAACATTACAATATATCTCTCTGAACATATATGGTGGGGTAGGTAATGGTGAGGTATGTGATGTTGGGGTAGATGATGGTGAGGTATGTGATTGTGAGGTAGATGATGGTGAGGTAGGTGATGGTGAGGTATGTGATGTTGGGGTAGGTGATGGTGAGGTAGGTGATGGTGAGGTAGGTGATGGTGGGGTAGGTGATGGTAGGGTAGGTGTTGGTGAGGTAGGTGATGGTGAGGTAGGTGATGGTGGGGTAGGTGATGGTGAGGTAGGTGATGGTGAGGTATGTGATGTTGGGGTAGGTGATGGTGAGGTAGGTGATGGTGAGGTATGTGATGGTGGGGTAGGTGATGGTGAGGTATGTGATGGTGGGGTAGGTGATGGTGAGGTAGGTGATGGTAGGGTCGGTGATGGTGAGGTATGTGTTGTTGGGGTAGGTGATGGTGAGGTATGTGATGTTGCGGTAAGTGATGGTGGGGTAGGTGATGGTGATGTATGTGATGGTGAGGTAGGTGATGGTGAGGTAGGTGATGGTGAGGTAGGTGATGGTGGGGTAGGTGATGGTGAGGTAGGTAATGGTAGAGTCGGTGATGGTGAGATATGTGTTGTTGGGGTAGGTGATGGTGAGGTATGTGATGTTGCGGTAGGTGATGGTGATGTATGTGATGGTGAGGTAAGTGATGATGAGGTAGGTGATACTGTACAGTGAGGGGGGGAGTGTAATCTGTATTTTTTCTAATTCTGTAAGTGTTTGATCTTTTAGGATCAGCAGTTTAAATTTGTCTGTGAAGAAGAAAGTGCATCTCTGTCTCTAACTCTTGGCTCTCACAGTGACCACACAGTCGCTCATCACTGGGCATCCAGGACTTTTTATACCTGCCCGTTTCTATGGTCAGGCTGCGGCCACTGAGAAGGTACTTGGTCAGGATCCATCTGTGCTGTGGATCTCTGATGCTTAAGTGATATGGTTGTAGTTCCAGGTTGTACTCTTTTCCAGTGTACTGTGAGTCTGGATCTGGTTCCCACAGCGTTCTATGTACCTGATCTTGCATATGTATACATGTACATTAGGCATATGTATGTATGTACATTAGGCGGTGAAGTGGTTAAAAGTGTAGTTCAGTACCTTAGCGTCAGTGGAAGGTCCATGTAAATGTAGAAAGAAAAACACGTGTGTGTGTGTGCACATGTGCATGCTCATGCATGCTGCCCTATTGTTATTCGAAGTCTAATATTCAACATCATGAGTTACTGTAAAACATTGCAATATTTTATAGTCATGCATTATGTAAAAGCCATGCAGCGAGCATCATATCATTCATGCACATATAATATAAAGAACAAAACACTTGTTTTTTTTCCCTTTTATTCCACAGCAGTATGCAAACAGTTCAGTTGCTTTGATTTGTTAATGTGTTACATAATGCAGCTTGGTGTGTCAGTGATTAGACTTGTCTATAATTATAAAAAAGGGAAGCCGTGACTAGAAGGTTGCCAGATCCGTCCAAGAAGTGCCCTTGAGCAAGACCTTCCCCCATTTCTCCTGAGAGCCATAGATAGAGGCATTTCACTACCCTGGGCAAGTGTGATCACTGGTCTTATTAGTGTGTGTTTCACTGGATTAAATGTTCAGGGTCAGATTTAGTCAATCACTTCACTTTCACTGTCACACCAATTCACTTTAATAAAAATCCACATATTACTAATCTTGAGTTATGTGGTGTGTATACTATTAGATAGATAGAGAGAGGGATAGATAGATAGATAGATAGATAGATAGATAGATAGATAGATAGATAGATAGATACATAGACTTCTTTATTAATCCCGAGAGAAATCGTATACGTCTGCACTAAAATCTATGCTCCAGGTGAGACTCAGACTCACAGCCACTGCTGTATAAATATCGCACGCCAAACCGATTGCGCCACTGGAGTCACTACTCAAGTCCTCTGGAATGAGCTGTTACTATGGAAACAATAGTGTATTCGAAAGTGCGCAACCTGCGATCTGAAGTACAGCCGACGTTACTGTCAGAGCTGCGGTTATAGAACATTAATCAACACCTTCTGACCAATCGGAGTGAAATCAGACTTGACAGCTCGGAGATATAAATAGTCGTAGTGGCTATGAGACACACTGGACATGTATTCTGTGGTGTTTATGAAGTTTTAGTTCATTTAACTTAGTTTCCTTCTTTTATGAGTTTGAGTCACTTCCTAATAAGTTTAAGATGTACACCATTTTCTGTGTGTGTGTGTGTGTGTGTGTGTGTGTGTGTGTGCGTGTATGTGGGCGGGTATTTCCCCGACCACCAGCGTTTTCATCCAGTCACGCTGTGGCAGTGTTACAACACATTCTGTCAAAAACACTGCCGCATGAGTCTCTTGTTTGAGGACATGAGAAAAATAGTCTGTGTGTGTGTGTGTGTGTGTGTGTGTATGTGTTTTAGTTGGCATGTAAGCGGAAACTGCATAATGATCAGATCTTTTGTTTTGTTACTACGCCCTATTATAGATCTATTTGCTGCCAGATGCTGACTGATCCACACTGGTACACTTGTCGAACACGTTGTAGGTCCCCCACAAGACATGGACTCCACAAGCTTGTAGAGGCAATAAACACCATACTTCCAACACCACACTCCACAATTCTGTTGCATTCTGAGGCGTAGGATTCGGCGCGTCACATGACATCCCAGATGTGTTTGATAACGTTGAGATCCGGCGACTTAAGTCTGAATTGTGAAATCCTGTTGGAAGAGGCCACACCCATTTAAATGAACACAGGACATGAACATGTGTAATGGTGGTGGTGCCACCACCAGCCTCTATACTAGCACATGCTCGTCTATACCAGTTTTTCGAGCACTCCAGTGTCTATTCTATACAGTTAACAGTTCAGAATCCTGACACGGGACCATTAAGACGCTTGAATCCCTCTCTGTGTCTTACTTCTGCAAATGTTTCCAGCTCAGGTTCTCCCCCCCTTTTTTCCCTCTTCACTTACAGTAAACATAGGCCTGTAGATCTGCCTGTGACTGGACGAAGCCGAAAGAACAGCCGACTTGTGTTTTTTAAGGAATAGACCGCCAGGAGAAGATTTTTTTTACCCGCATTAAAACGCCTCGAATCGACTGTGCACGTATATACAAAGGCTTTTTTTTCTAGCTGTATAAAGGCTATAGACCTCCATCAGTCAGTAATGGCTTTGATCCCAGTAGGACTGCTGGAGGAGGGGAGCTCATTATAATTCAGCTCTAATATATCTGTTCTTCATGCTTAAGTGACCTGGTCTGGATTATACTTAGGAGGTATTTACATGTAAATACACTGTCTGTTTAAACCCCAGTGGGGGGGACAAAGGAGTAAGCATAAATCTGAATTTAGAAAAAAAGGACGATTTGTTTCACACTGCAAAAAAAAAGTTTAAATTAATTTTAAAAATGCCATTTACACTTCTCATATGAGGTTATTATAAAGCTTTGTGTTGTTTAAGTGTATTTATTATTGCTGCTCTATGATGGACTGGTTTCTACCAAGGTATGGTATATTCCTATGTTGTAACGTTAAACCGCATCCCAGAGTTGGATAAAGCTCTCAATGGGGCAACCTTAAAAAAACCGACATGACATGACCTGACATAACTAAAGCATGTTGAAGTGCCGTAAACCCCAAACAGTGGATGGGGTTGCCCACTGTTCTGTAGTGCGCGTGTTTCACTTTCATTGTAAAGTGAAATTTCTGAGTGTGTGTGCAAGCATTGTGGTCAGTGAGGAGTTTACTTCACTTTCCTTCTCACTGAAGATTTTGACTCCTTATATTATTATATGTTATACTCTTAAAGGCTAAGCATCAGCTAGTGTCAAAGTGTCAAACACATAAATACAGAGGAATTTGAGTTCCTAACTTGTGATAATCGATAGCCAGAAAAAAGGTTTATTTTTACAAATTCAAAAAAAATGTTACAACGTTAAAAGCAGTTGTTAAGCTCCGCCCACGCTGTTTAGGCGTGTAGATGTCGCACGTGTGATGTATGTAGTGGACAACATACGGTAATGCACTCACGGTAATGCAAAAATGACAAAAAGGTGTGTTTAATTTCCTTATGATATTCAGTCACTCCCACTGTCACTGCAGATTCATCCTCTTCATCAAATTCAGAAATATCATTGGGATGTGAAGATCCAGCACTGGGAAATTCCCAGTCCATGTCAGTCATAATGGTGTTTTACTGCAGCGTTGTTCACTGTTGTCCACCAGTGATGTCACACGGTAGTGTTTGGAATTTCTGTAGCGATCTCATGGTTGTTCCGTCAATTTAATTAAAATTGTCAATTTTAAAGCAAATTAAGCTGCTATTTTCAATGTGAAATTGCCAGGGGGTCTATTAAGTAGTGCTTAGCCTTTAACATTTATTCTGGATTATAAAGTTTGATAGTAGAGCTTGGACAAAGTGCTATAAGATATAAACCTTGCAGTATTTAAGTGTTTATGGAGATGTGTCATTATTTTCATTAATTCAGTTATGTCAGCGTTACGGTTCATGAACGTTCATCAGCAGGAGCTGACTCGGCATCAGGAGGTTCGTATCACCCAATTAACCTTATCGTGTTTGTTTCTTATTGTTTAGGAAGCTTGCCCAAGCTATAAATTGTCCTGTCAGTTCCTCATAGTGAGTGTGATTTTGAGAAGGTGGCTTAATTCGTGAATTTTGCCTGGAATGAGGAAGTATGTCAAAGGAGGAAGTTTCACATTTTCGCAATCTGCACGGTTAATTTATGATGCCAAGGCAAACCGGTGCAGACAAGCCAATGCAAAATACAAAGCAACGGCACCTACATGCATCATTGGTTGCGTCCTCGAGTGTGTATGTAAAGCAGTTAGGACTTCGGCTTAAGTTAGCAGTGACAAAAGAACATGGGTGCCGCCAGTGCATCTAATCCCAACCATTATCAGTACCCAGAATATTTGTTGTTATTCCATTCGTTTTGTGTTCCTACCCTGCTTGCTAAGCCACTGTGTTCTGTCCTATATGAACCCTGTGTTTTTCTTATTCTAACGTATTTGGATTTCTTAGTGAACCTTTACCAAGACGATCGATTTCCAGAGTGTGTTTTGTTGCCGACCTTTTTCCTTTTGTACTTACCGATTTTCTCGTTTTGCCTTTGATACTCTGCAGATCACCTGAATTTTCACCTGGATTTTTGACCTTGCTTTTGGATTGTTTATCCTGCCCTTTTTTTAGACACCTGCAGTTGTGTCCCCACGTCTCTGAGAGTGTCTCCATCATAACATCGACAGACATATATGGAAGCTTCTGGACTTATTTCCGCCGTTAGAATGGCACATTTAATAATTTCAGTGATTTTTAACCCTGTTTAGTAGATGGAGCTCGTGTGATGGGTTTACAGCATTTCAGAGTTGAAAACAAAGTTTGTATTTTTACGTATGACCGTTTCAAATGTGTACGAGCGAATGTGACCAGCGTCGGCTGGCAAGAACCGTTTCAGGCATCACTGCCTCAAATAACATCAGAATTCAATTCTGGGGCCTCAACAAACATCAGCGTATGGACTGTTCAACGTTCCCTCCAAGATGTGGTTGCTGTGGTACAGCGGTAACATCATTGGCTCCCATGTGAAAGACCCGGGTTTGATTCCTGGTCTGGGCAGCCAGTCTGTGCTACACCAATAAGGGTCCTTGGGCAAGACCCCTGACACTACGTTGGCCTACCTGTAAAACCTTGTAAGTCGCTCTGGATAAGAGTGTCTGCCAAATGCTGCAAATGTAAAAAATATGTGGGGACCTAAACTGGTGTTTTTCTGGCACTTTAGTGTAAATGTCTATTACAAAAACAAAGAAATCGTCTTTTTTGCCTGGGTAATGGACCCGGGTTTTCTCTTGCTGCCAAGTGAGTCATGAGGCATAAACAGCTGGAATAAATGCTCCCTCTGTCTCTGGTTATGTTATCAGAAAACAGCTGCATCGAAATATTTTCCTGTTTATTTGCCATCATGTATTTCTGGGAAAAACAGAGAGTAGTCGATGTTCTGTAGCATTTTATACCATTATGTCCCACTTCATGTGCTGCCTTGCTAATACATCCTCCTGCTCCAGAGCTAAACAGATCATCTCTAATTCCCAGGATGTGCTCTTCACGTCTGCCTCCTCTTTGGCATGCCCTACATGAGAGCCCTATATTTCACCTCATTAACTTGTTTTATTATCACCGCTCAAGTTCTCTCGTGCCGCAGGGCTCACATCCTGTCTCCGCCGGCGCCCTACAATAGCAGCACAACGTATTCATTAAGTCCAGGAAATGATAAATGTTATATAGGCTACTGCAGGGAAAACGTAAATAACTGGTACATTGGATCGAATAGATCTGGTCGCTCCTGCACCCAGGTCTGATGTGTATACACTGTACGACACTGTACACGAGTTGAAAATAACAGGCTTCCGATACTAATGGATTGAAATTCTTCCGACATGTTGTAACATAGTGTAGAACCAGTGTTTAAGATAATTACTGTGTTAAAACAGTCAACAAAACAGACTGACATGCTGCTCCATCTTCACATATAACTGCTTCCCAAAACACATCGAAGTGACATCGTTTGCACCGATAGGCTTTTTTTTGGTGCTTTTCCCCCTGAATTTCTCCCTAATTTAGTCCCATCAGACATGACATCTGTTTCTTGTCAAGCAAAAACTACCAACCAAACCACGGCACCTGGGGAGCAGTTAGGGGCCTTCGGTCATGTCTTGTCCGTTTCGGAGACCTTCTAGTTACAAGACTGGTTCCTTGACCACAAGGCCACGGCTGCTCGATTCAAGATTGAGATCATGAAACCCGTGATGATTGCTCGGGAGCCTTTATTGGTGCTTTGAGTGAGGTTGTAAATCGGAATGACGAAGGGGATGAAAGATAAACTAGGCCAAAATTCATCATGTGAATCATGGAATGTCGTCAGTAAGAGTCCACAAGAAATAATTTAAACACAGAAGAATGTGACCTCCACATTTAACCCATCCATGCAGGGAAACACACACACACACACACACACCAGTGAGCACTAGGGGGCAGTGAACACTGGTGCAGGAAGCAGCCCCAATCCATGGTGCCCAGGGAGCAGTTGGGGAAGTTAGATGCCTTGCTCAAGGGCACCTTGGTCATGTAAGCCATGTGCATGGATCGAACCCCGAACCTTCCAGTCACAGGACCAGTTTCTTAACCACTAGGCCATGGCCTATAAATTGCCCAATAAGTTATCTTATCAGTGCATGCAGGGAAAAAGTCTGGGAGGTTATAGCTACAGAAACTGAGCTGTTCTCAGGCAATGGCAGAGCAAGAGTACAGTCTGTCCTGGTTTTCCAGTTTCAACATAAAATTAAAGGATGTCATCAAAATACAGAGTGACTAAAGACCACAATAAGCACAAGCAAAACAGCTTGTTCTGTCTACAACCACAGTGATAAAACAGTAAAAAGCCTCTGTTTTCAGCCTAGCACAATCTGTGATATACACATTCAGACATGGATCAGGTCAGCCATAATATTATAACACCACCTGCCAAAACAGCTCTTACCTGGTGAACCAAGATACCTGGTGCTGTGGGATCTGGGACCAGGACATTAGCAACATATCCTACTACGGATTTTCAGTGGACCAAATTGGACCAAATGGGCAAGCACATCAATAGACTTGGGGGCCTAATGACCCTGTTACCGGTTGACCGGTTGTCCTTTCTTGGACCACTTGTGAACATCTCACAGGACCCACTGTTTCGGAGATGCTCTGACCCAGTCGTCTAACCATCGCAATTTGGTTCGGATTCGTACACTTGCCCATTTTTCCTACCTTCAACGCATCAACTTTAAGAACTATCTAATATATTCAGCCTCTTGACAGGTGCCACTGAAATCGTAGTAATCACTGTTATTGACTTGTCTGGGAAAACCCGTCAGATGACACTGTAGTCGTCACTGCAGAACTGAACTCCTTACCCTAAGCCAGGGGGTGTGTAACTGCAGTTGCACATCCTTGACCATAACCTGCTAAACAAAACAAATCTACTGAGTAAACACACTTATCCAACCTGAAAAACACTTCACCCCATGGGATTTTGGCTCAACTCCGCTCTGCTCCGTCCACATAGGAGAGGCTGGATCAGGTCCGAGTCCTCTCCATAGACTTTTTGTTTTTACATGGCGGCCTGAAATCTGACAATTGACGAGTGTTGTTTTTGTCACCATTAAGAAACCATACATACTTTCATTATTATTCACTTTTCCTTCTTGCTAAGGTTACTTTCCTGCACTGATCAGATAAGATTGAGATCAAGAAGCCAGTTTAGCAACCACACAGGTACAAACAGTCAGTCTGCTGTTTAAAGATATCTAAAAGCTTTCTGGATGAGTAAGATTTCCTCATCCACTGAATATCAGGTGCTTGCTCACAGCAAGACGATCCAATCCGGGATCGATTCCCAGCCTAGGTCGTTCTGTGTGTTCTACCAGTGCTTGGATGGGTTTCCTCCAGGTACTCCGGTTTCCTCCAACAATCCAAAGACATGCATGTTGGGTTGATCGGTCACTCTAAATTGCCCGTAGGTGTGAGGGCCACGTGATGGTTTGGCAACCTGTCCATCGCCGATGATCCAGTAAACCAGTGACAGGACCTTGAAAGCCTGAGGCTTATAGATGCATTCTGGGTAAAAGCTAGTCTGTCTGGTCCGATTCCATAAAAAAATTGCTAACGTCTTGATGCCAGACACCACAGCACACCTTCAGAGGTCTCGCAGAGTGCATGCCTCGACGGGTCAGAGCTGTTTTGGCAGCTGTTTAGTTTTAATGTTACGCCTAATCAGTGTAGCTTTGTATGATGAAGTGAAGTACACATCTAGAATAAACAGACAAGATTTTTATGTAAGACAAGCTAGTAGGGACAGAGAACATAGTGTTGCAGAATTCAGGAAAGGGATTTAGTAGTCAGAGCTGTGAGGTGCTTTGTAAGCTTTTTTTTTGTTCAAGTGAAATTGGCAGGATTTGAATATGAACCCAAAAACGAGCTCCGGCATCGGGCGAGCTCCTGCTGCGGAAAATCACAAAACGAGAGCCTGATTATAGCTAGCAAGTGTTCTGGGGCTGAAACATTGCATACATTTTTAGTACTCTGGATTAGATCTTAAACATTGTTAAGTACGCAGAGTCTGGAGTCCTGATTCAGTCATTCATGTTAACACACAGTGGTTGTATTCGAAATGGCATACTACATACTACTCGCATACTAAATCTGCCTAAAAGTAGTATGTAGTATGTGACCAAACTGGAGCTCTGTAGTGTACTACAGGTACCTGGATGTCGTACTACTCTGTACTGCATCCCAGCATGCACCACGGCCTCACTGGCTCAGCCTGCTTCACTTTACATACCTTACCTTAAACAGTCTTGGTAAAATTGTAGTAATTTTTGCCAGGTAAAAATGCAAAAAGAAAGTAGTTACAGATGTTTTGGACAGCAGTGTGGATCTCCTCCTCCTCCTCCTCCTCCTCCTTCTCCTTCTTCTCACACACTGATTGGTTAAAATAACACAAAGGGTTTGGACAACTTCCGCCTCGGACGAATTCACAGCTCACCACATGACTATAGTATGCTACATGTGCATCGACTTTTCTTACTGTAGCTCGCCCGACTTTTCTTACTGTAGCGCATACTATTGACAATTGGCACTAGGCAGTATACACTACATTTACATTTACAGCCACTCTTATCCAGAGCGACTTACAAGGTTACTGATATTACAGGAGGTGTAGTGTTAGGAGTCTTGCCCAAGGACCCTTAATGGTATAGCACAGACTGGTTGTCCAGACTGGGAATCGAACCCAGGTCTCTCACATGGAAGCTAATGATGTTACCACTGTACCACACCACTGTACCTACACTACTGTGCTGTGCAGTATGCAGTATAGCAGTATGCCATTTCAAATACAGCCAGTGAGTACTAATGAGTGCTAATTAGTATGTTTTTTTAAAAAAGTCTTTAACTTTTTTTTCAAACGCACTATAAGGGCGGCTGCTCATACGTAAACCAATTTTTATTGATGCTATAAAAAGGTAAATTGATTGCCAACAGGTCTGTTTTCTTCTTTTTTTTACACTCAGTAAGTACTGGCTCAAGTTCAGCTCATCCATTCATTCATTCAACTCATACACATTTCAAAGACCTTGAGCGGCTAACCAGCACACCTTGGCTGGTGCATAGCAGGCTTTTATGCCTATTTATACTAGGTCCACTACAAGCACTGAGTTTCCCAGGTATTTTCCTGCCTAATTACATTTTATCAGCCACTTCCTGATCACGGTGTGCGATTATGCAGCTGCCTGGCAAAGAGTATGAAGTTTAATATTACATGGAAACCTGTGGGTGGGGTTACCTCGAGGAAGGAGCGAACTCTGTGACTCAACGTTTTTTCGTAGGTGCAGCAGAAATCTGGTGTTTAGACGCAGAACAAAATCTGATTGAATTTCCAAGGGGGACGTATGAGTGGTCACATCAGATTTTTGCATTTGATAAGGATGCGGGCTCATGCAGGACAGGGAAAGGTCCGACTGTAATCCGATTTCATCGTAGACCTCTGAAGGGGAGCTGCGGTGTCGGACCACCTCACATACCACCTGTGAGATTGCGTATGTAGAAGAGCATAGACAGCGCTTTCCTCCAGGGCGGCTTTGGTCCGGTTCGGTCATGTAACAGGAAGGTCCCGAGTTCAGTCCTACCGAACAGACAAGACTCGACAAGAGTGCACTTGAGCA
>JAOVVF010051939.1:0-15757 GCA_028565595.1 Duopalatinus emarginatus
CTCTAGGTGTGCGCCTGGCCTTAACCATTGCCATCAGGTAGGAGGGGGCTGGACCAGTTTTGGCTTTGTAGGCCAGCTTCAGGGTTTTATATCTGATACGAGCTGCACACATGCTAGTGAACACACACTCGAGGAAGGTAAGCACATTTGCCCATAGCGGTGGGCAATCCTATCCACAGCGCTCAGGGAGCAGTTGCTCAAGGACAATTTAGTCATGTCTTGTCAGTTCGGGGATTCAGCCTGGGACTTTCCGGGTGCAAGGATGGCTGCTTAACCCCAAGTCTACGCCTAATCTCATAATACTATCATAACGTCATAGTAACACCACAGTGTTTCATTGTGATGGTGTTTTTGTTGTAATGATGTCAAGTTAAAAGTTAAAACTTATTAACCTCAGATTTACTTCAAACCGCCTCAGTTTAACATACAGCATTTCTGAAATACTAAATACTGAAATCCAAAATCTGTTAATTTCCATCTTTGTTGCCAGAAACAGGTTATTGAGGGTGTAAACGAAGAATTTAGGACAGTCGAGAAATGCTTAAGGTTTAGTTTTTGGAACCTCAGTTCAAGTACCTGGGTTCAACGATAGCAATACAACTAGCATAAACAGCTAGCTAAGTAGATAAAATATCATTAAATATATTTAATTTGGTCTTGACAGATGAAAATATAGGAAAATAACCAGGGAATTAGCTGTTTACTTAGCATTAGCGTAAATTAGCTCTACTGTGAGAGCATGGGCTGCTGCTGTTGTTTTTCAGACCTCAGGTTTGAACAAGTCTGAATGCATATTTGAAAGGTTTTACATTCAAATACTGATAATGCTTTTCCCTCAGCCATAGTTTAGCATGAGTAGCAATATATAAGATAAACTTAGCTGTATATACAAGTATGCATTTTGAGCATGTGCTTGTATAAGGATTGCATTTTTCTGCCTCACCACAGGGTGTCACTCAAATGCAAACAATGTTCAGATGACCCCAGTGTATAGAAAATACCCGAAGGTCAATAAACCACCTGAAACGAAGAGGCCATGCCAGGAATAAACACATGGATTATGATGAGAATTATGATTAAAAGACATATAATAAATTGTATCAGTTACATCACCTTCTAGATGATCTGCAACGATCTGCCGCTCAAACCGCTGTCAGCTGGGAACATAACCAGGATATATCGAGCTCTGTGTTTATATACAGACTCATTTATTTGTACTGAACAATGAGCGATGGTCTCAGGCCAATTTTCTGTTGACCTTCAGGAGCTCCGCATCATGTATGGCTCAGGTGAGGGCAGCCTGTGAATTCATCAGTCATTTCTCAGTGCTAAAGAGAAATGCACTAAGGCTCCATCCACATGACCAGGGAATGTTTTAAAATTTATGTTTTTTCCTTTTTTTTTGCATCCATATGACAGCATTTTGAGAAGCTATCCTGATCCACATGGGAACACTGAACACTGAAATGAAATGAAAGTGAACTATATTACCTTACTGTGTTTGCACACAGAAGGAACGTGACTTCTGCCGTTAACCCATCCATGCAGTGAAACACACACACACACCAGTGAACACTAGGGGGCAGTGAACACACTTGCCCAGAGCGGGGGGGAGCCCCAAACCACAGCTCCCGGGGAGTAGTTAGGGGAGTTGGGTGCCTTGCTCAAGGGCACCTCAGTCGTGTCTTGCCCTGGGTGGGGATTGAACTCACAACCTTCCAGTCATGAGATCGGTTCCCTAACTACTAGTAATAACTGCCTGGTATGCCAGGTCAGTAGGTGGTAACTTTGCTATTCAAATATACAAACGCAACAAGCCTGGGTACAAACATGGCTCCATACACTGCCACTGTTGTTTCTTCTAGTGTGGGTTGAAAATGTAAACAGCTGTATGTGAGGTTTAGCCATTTTTTCAAGTTTCTGTATACGCCTGTGTACACAGCACAAGGGAACTTGTTATTAGTTCCTATTTTCAGGCCTTGAAAGCACCATTGTGTGGATGAATTGCGGAATCACAACAAGATGTTCATGTTTTTGCAAACCTCATTTATTTATGTATTTTTTTGCGGTTGACCTATATGCGTTAAAGATACAATACCTGGTGTAAACCATTTCTGTTCTTCTCTATGTGACTATTACTATTACTATTACACTTATTTAGACTGGCCCAGGTGGTTTAAGAAGATATACCTATAATTTAGAGACATTTCGAAGTCACTAACCTATTAACTATGCCCTGCTCAGTCCCACTATTTAATAGTGAAGTGACTCATTGACCACTGTGCTTGCACACAATGGAATTTCACCTGTGCATTTAAGCCATCCGTGCAGTGAAACACACACTGGGGGGCAGCCGTGGCCTTGTGATTAGTCACCTTACTCTGTGTGCAAGCACAGTAGGCAAATAGTTCACTTTTACTTAACTTTACACTAGGGGGTGATGAACACACATGGCAGAGCAGTGGGCAACCCCATGCATGGTCCCCGGGGAGCAGTTGGGGGTAAGGTGCCTTGCTAAAGGGCACTTCAGTTGCATCTTATCAGTGCAGAAATAGAACCACAGACCTTTCGATCACAAGACTGGTTCCCTAACGACAAACCTACACTAACAAGCCTGAGTTAATGTAACAGAATTCAAAAGCATTGTGAGTTTATCATGCACATAACTAAGATCTTTATGTAATCATAGTCTTTCTCCTTTCCTTATAATGTCTCTGCTGTTGAAGCAAACTGTGTTTATACTCCTCACAAAGCAACAAACTTGGTGACATTAATCTGTGGGTTCCTTTCAGCACGTAAACATGTCATTTCAGTCTGCTAGCATCTTGTTTAACATATTGTGCTACCACAATAGGTTAATACAATAGATCAGTAGTTTCTCTGCTGTATTTTGCTCAAGTTTAATCGCTGTTTCCACATTGTCTTCTATTCCTTATTCTGGAAATAATTCCATGAACCTATTCAAATCTATATTCCTAACCACAGCCAGACCTTCTTCGAGTGTACAAGTGAAGTGTGTTGCATTTAAAGTGCAATCGTGTTACTCTTGCAAATGTCTTCTTACTTACAAAAAAGCTTTAAATAAGTTCTTTAAGATTTGTTTAGGAAAAGAACCTATTTGGAAATCAGTTGTATGGTCTGGAATGCTTTTTTGGGTTTGGATGGGCATCTGATTAGTCAATTAATAGACATCCATCCATCCATATATCCATCCAGCAGCTAAAGCATCCAAGTTCCAAATCTCACCTCCTGAGAGATATAATCTCTCTAGCATGTCCTGGGTTTTCCCTGGGGTCTGGGCAGCATCCTCATCAGATGCCCGAACCATCTCAATTGGCACCTGAAGGAGCAGTGTCTCAACTCTGAGTCTTACCCGGATGATCAATCTCCACCTTATCACCTTATTTCTAAAAAAGAAGGGTCCAGACACCCTCGTTTAAGCCACTTATATTCGTGATTGAATTTTTTCAGTCATTACTCAAGGTTCCTGGCCATAGTGAGAGTTGGAACGTAGGTCGACTGGTAAATTGAACAAACACTGGCAGTGCTTTTGCAAGATGGTTTCATTTATTACTGATGCAGTTGGACACAGAATTACCTATGTGGCCGCTGGGCAGGTCTGTAAGCACAGTCTGTATAAAACTTTGCATAGTTTGACTTTGTTTGAAAAGTTTGTATTTTTTATAGAGAAAAGCAGAACAGTAAAGGCACTCATGACCTTTCACGTAACACACAGTATCAGCCAAATTCTGTTTGTTTTACAAGGTTATAACTCGGCCTTGAGAACAGATTTTCATCTCTTTCATAACAAAAAAAAAGGTTGTTTTTGTACACGGAGAGGAAATGGGTGCAGGCTCAGGGAATGAAAAAAATATTCAGATGTTTTTAAACCAACCTACTCAACTGTTAAAAGTCTTTTCTGATTGTTGAAAAAATGCCGATCATTACATGAACATGTTGTGAACGTGCTGTGAATATACTTCGATCAGCCATATAACATTGTCACCACCTCTCAAAACAGCTCAGACTCATCAACATATAGGCAAGACGTTAGCAGCAGATCCTTTTGCGGATCTTCTTTGGGATTGGACCAGATGGGCTAGCCTTCACACCCTATGCACACGAGTGAACTTTGGGCACACGTCACCCTGTTACCAGTTCACCAGGTCTCCTTCTTTGGACCACTTTTTGTAGGTACTAACCAGTGTATACTGGGAGCATCGCAAAAGGCCTGCAGTTTATAAAATGTTCTGATCCAGTCATCCAACTATCACAACTTAATTTAGATCAGATTATCTTGTTTCAGCAGCACCTGTCGAGGGATAATTGACAACTCAACGGTCAGTTCTTGAATCTGATTTGTTGGAAGCAGAAAAAATGGGCAAGCTTAATGATCTGAATGACTTTAAGAAGGGCCAAAGTGTGATGTTAGATAACTGGGTCACATCATTTCCACAACCGCAGGTGTTCTACAGGAATGTTCCCACTAAAGATGTGAAGGAAAGTTCTTGGCATCTTAGAGACTTTGGAGCAAATCAGATTTATTTTAATTGACAAAATCTAATTTGTTTGTACAGGCTTGTAATCTCATATCCAGAGACGAATGAGAAACTGGAGGAATGATACAACATTAGTCAGGGTTGTGTATCACAAGCTGCCAGAACAACTTTAATGTGCCTTAGGACATATGTCTACATGAACTGTACTGGTACAGGGAACTGCATATGTATGTATAGATGCATAGATTTATATACAGTACATTCACTACACCTATCAGAGTGTTTCATCATAGGATCAAATTCAGTCAGATGAGTATAATAGCAGTCAAGCTTCTTTCTAAGGAGACAAGTAATCCCAAACTATCATTCGTGCATTTATTCTGACGGATTTGGCCTCTTCCAACAGGCACAATGTGCCACCAGACACGTCTAGAGACACCAAAGTATGGTTAGAGGAACACTTATCTGTGTTTGGGGTTTGTTTCGTTCACACCTAAGTCACCATATCTCAGAATTCCACAGCGTGTTGCATGGCATCCCAGATGTGTTCACTAATATTAAGATCTGGAAGTAGGAATGTCAAAAATCTGTGTTTTTCTCTAACCATAATTTGGTTAGTGCAGTGGTGTATTGTTCTGTTGAAAAAGGCCAAACTCACCAGAATCAATGTAGGGCATGAACAAGTATAACTTATCAGAAAGGAGGCACACATAGCGTTCACCTGTCTGTAGACATGCCTGGAGTTTCCATGGAATGCCAGCTAAACAAACCTCATACTATAATGGAGCCACCACCAGCCTATGTATTTTGCACCAGTTTTTCTGGCACTTCAAAATATTTCCTTTTTTTTTTTTTTTGCAAAAACATTCTGCATCCATCCATTGGGGCATTTAGGGTACACAGCCTGCAGATTTAATGGATTCAGTCCAGGGCTCAAGCTCAAACTTTCAAACACCTTGATCTTCTTTTGGTTAAGCCATTTCCTTGTTCATTCGGATGTAGGCTTTGGGTCATTGTCATGCTGAAAGGTGAAATTTCTTTTCAGCTTACTAGCAGATGCCTGAATGTTTTGCAGTAAAATTGAATGAATTTGTAGCTATTCATGATTCCGTCCACCTTGATAAAAGCCCCAGTTCTGGCTGAAGAATAAAATACATTTTTGTATAATGGAATTATTATTTCTTTTTGGAGTTTGTCTTATCAGATCTGTACATTTTGTCACATGGACTAGGCTGATTTAGTTGAGTTTGTATGTTTTATTTTATTCTTTCTTTCTTTTTTTATGGGAATGGGATTTATCTCATCGCCCTACCCCAAAACACAGAAATAATAATAATAATAATAATAAATAATAATAATAATAATAATTTATATAGCGCCTTTCACAAACCCAAGGACGCTTTAAAAAAAAAGTAATGGAAATAAACTGAGGAAAAAAGGAAAGTTGAGCAGTTATGAAGAAACAGGGGAAAGAATTCCAGAGTTTAGGAGCAGCAGCAGTGAAAGTTCCTCCACCCAAGGTAGAAAGTTTAGTTAAGGGGAACAGTGAGGAGATCAGAGTTAGAGGAGAGGAGCAGAGACAGTGGGAAGGACGATACAAAGAGATGATGTCAGAAAGATACCATGTAGAGCCTTGAACATGAGGGGAAGGATTTTATATTTAACCCTAGACTCAATGGAAAGCCAGTGGAGCTGCTGGAGAACAGGTGTAATGTGTGCTGTATGCTTGGTGCAGGTAAGAACCTGAGCTGCAGAATTCTGGATGAATTGAAGTTTAGCTGGAAGTCCATAGAACCGTGAGTTATAGTAGTCAATGTGTGAAAAGATACTGAGCATTTATCAACATTTTAGCATCGCAGTCGCTCAGCATGGGATGTAGCCGTGCGATATTACACAGATGATAAAAAGCATTTTTTGTGACTACCTTAAGATGTGAGTCAAGAGTGAGACTCGAATCAAGTAGGCAATCAACGTTCTTAATTGTATAGGCAGGCTTAATATCAACACCGTCAATGTTAACAGTCAAATTAGATGCATAGGAAAGCGATGTCTTCATACCAACTAATAAAACTTCCGTTTTGTCTGCATTCAATTGAAGGAAATTGTTCTGCAACCAAAATGCACATACTCAAAGCCTGGGCAAAGGTAGTGCTGATGTATGTTTGGGTGTCGTCAGCATTGCAGTGAATTTGTAAACCATGTTTGTGAATGATCTGACCAACAGGCAATGTAAATAATAAAAAGCAAAGGTCCAAGGACTGATCCTTGAGGAACACCACAATTTACTGGGGCCAAATTAGATTTATAAGAACCAATGGCAACAGACTTTTGTCTCTGATATGTAAAGAATACAAGAGAATACAAGTCATATACAGAGAGTAATCAGTACTTGTCCTGCATGATGTTCCTGCAGTTCCTATAATGTTGCTGTAGGTCTCTTCTAAAGGTGGAGGTGTGGCTATTTTTGCAAGGGGACATCTTCAGTGTTCAGTTGTTTTAGAGAAATCTATTCCAACACAGTTTGATCTTTTAGCTGTTAATATTAAGCTGTCAAATAGTTTCTGTTTAAATGTGGCTGGTTGTTACTGACCTCCATCTGCTTCAGCCTGTGCCTGAAGTAATGCCTTATAATTAATTCTTTTTAGGTGATTTAAATTGGGATATGTTTGAACCGTCTGACAAAGTTTTCTACAGTTTTATTCCTTAAATCTCAGCTAAAATGTACTAAAGTTTTTAATGATTATTTAGTTTTTAAACAAATTAGAAATGAAGGCCACTCAAGCTGTCTGAAAGGCTAAAGCTGAGTATATTGAAGATCAGCTCTCTTCCTATGGTTCTGATCCAAAAAGCTTCTGGAAAACAGTTTGCAATCCTTAAAATGAACACTTCAGTCAGTTTCCTCCTGTGCTTAATGTAGATAACCTTATTGTCACTGACAAGGTTCGAATAGTTAACATTCTTAACAAATATTTGATAAAATCTGGGTTTACTTTTGAGTCTACAATACCTCCTTGTATGTCTAATACTCCACCATTAGTTCCACCTGCAGGACCCTGAATACAGTACGTTTTTAAGGGAGGAGATCAGACAGCTCTCAACTGTTACAGACCAATCTCTATTGCCTTTCTTGTCAGAAGTGTTTAAAAAACTTGGAAGTGAACAACTTACAAACTAACGAGTGCAATTGTGCAGCGTTTCTTTATTGATTTGGCTAAAGCTTTTGACACAGTTCATTGCAATATTTTAATTGATAGCCTGAGCAGCATTGGAGTTTCAGATCAGTCTCTGGCATGGTTTTTATACTACCTCTCAGAAAGGGTTCAGTGTGTGAAGATGGAGCAAATCTTATCAGATACTCTTTCAGTTAAGAAAGGTGTTCCTCAGGGCTCAATCTTAGGCCCAACACTATTTTCTATTTACATAAATGACATTGTTATCTCTGTTCTGGATACATCTATTCACATTTAAGTTAATGATACAGTTCTTTATGCTGTTGGCCCTTCTACAGAGGTTTTATTTAATTCACTTTAAGTTTCCTGAACGGTTCTGCACCTCAGATAGATTGAACTATTCTTACTCTCGATGGCATTAAAATAAATCAGATTACAGAATATAAATATTTAGGTTTCTGTTTAGACAGTATTCTGTCTTTCTCAGTTCACATCAGTAAGCTTCTTTTTACTCATTACAGGTCATATCCCAAGTCATTAGAAGTAATTTGATTGTTATGTTTAATCATGAGGTCTGGACACCTCAGGCCCATTTTCTATTGTGCAATTATGTTCAATGTACTGTAGGAACTTCATGTTAAAAGGTTGGGAAATTTGGCAAACTGATTGGGGCTAGTACCCTGGTACTATCTGCCCATCATAACTCCAGTGCAAACAAGGGGGTCAAATTTGGAGATACACTCACACGTCCCTTTTTTGAACCATGTGAGGAGAAAAATGCTGGGTTTTGATGGGCCAAGCCAAGTTCATTGCACTTGGTAACATCCAATTTCCGCCATATTGGATTTTCTGCCATTTTTGAATGGATTTTTATTAAAACTCCATGGATAAACTTTATCCAACCTTTACCAAATTTATTACAAATAATTTCCAAACTAAACCTTACAAGTTGTCACATGGAATTTTGATTTTCCAAAATAAAATTCCAAATTAAATTTGATCGTGAAGCCCAAACTTGGTGGACTGACACAAAACCCTGCCTTAAAGAAGTCTAGGCAAATCTGCCCCATTTTAACAACTGGAGGCACATAAGAAAAACACACACACTAAAACACACACTAGGGGGCAGCGAGCACACATACCCAGAGCAGTAGGCAGCCCCTATTCGCAGAACCCTGAGAGAAGTTGGGGGTTAGGTGCCTTGCTCAAGGGCATTTCAGTCAAGTCTTATTGGTTGCAGGGCTTGATCCTGGGACCGTCTGGTCCCAAGGCTGGTTTCTTAACCACAAGCTATGGCATACAGTAACACAGTATACAGTATATAACCAGTACGCAGTAAAACATACAGTATATTTATTCATGACTCTTCATGTCTGTTCTATAAACATGACTATCATTTCAAATCATGCCTTTTGTAATTCTGAGGTCAGTCCATGTTGCCATTTACTATTCTGTGATCATATACAACAGTGAAGTGGCAAACAGGAAGTGAGGATAAAAGCATATAATTAATGGCTTGTGAAGGACAAGACATTATTTTAAGTGCCCAGCTAATGAACCTCCACCATGCAGCATGTTTTCTCCACGCTCTAAATCTCATTGTGAAGAAGGTTCTTGAGACCAAAACTATTATGCTGTATGTAATTTGCAGTAAAGGGTTATTCATGTCCAGTTTCTGATTTGGACATTAAGGTTCTCACCTGAAGGAGGGTCTGCACTCCAGATGTGGGACATACATTACAGCTCATTCTGGGTATTTTCCTTGGCAACATTTCTGAACCAATTTTGGGTTTGGAAATTCCTGTAAAGCCCAGGAAGCAGAGATGATCCTGACACTGTGTTAGTGCGCTTTTTTAATTTCTTTAGCTACCATATCAACACCTAATGGTGAGCAGTTTCAGGCTTCATTTTACTGGGGTGATGTCATCTGAGGAAAAATGTAAGTAATGGCTAACATATGCCTATACTGTATAACTAATGGCGGTTTTCTTTAAATCAGACCCACAGCCATGAACGTCCTTAGGCCCACCACCATCATCCTTATCATCATGAGCAGCAGCAACAACCACGTCATCTGAATCTACAGACAACTTGTGGGAACTCTTTGACAGCCATGTCCGTGAAACCCATGTCATCTAACTGCTGATGCCCAGTGGTGGACAGTAGCAAAGTAAATGTAATTGGTTACTGTACTTAATAGTTTTTTGTGTATCTGTACTTTACTGGAGTATTTTTATTTTGGCAGACTTTTACTTTAACTTCACTACATTTGAAAGTCAAATATTTTACTTTTTACTCCACTACATTATGAAAAATCTGTCGTTACTTTTGTCTCATGCATGCATAAAAGATTTCTAAATGAAAGAAGCGTGTAATCACACCAATCAGGTTACAGCACACAGTGGGTTGGGATAGACATAGTTATCCCATCAGTGCAGCAGCATCGAGTGCCAGCGGGAAAGAAAATGAAAGAAAATTCAAACTTGTCACAGCACCCCTGGCCCTATTTAAGTGACTTTTTTTTAAATACACGAGATGAAACAGTAGTATGGCATCAAAATGGGATCAAAAGTTTTGCGTACCAAAAAAACAAAATCCGCAAATTCTCAATCACAAAATCTCATTTATGGGTTACAGATTTTAGTTTCTGGTGTGCAAAACTTTAGATCCAGTTGCGATTTTGCTTTTTGGTGCGCAGATTTCCTTTTTTGCTGCAGTGTCAGACTAATTAATGACATTGTATTGAAATATTGGTAACCAAGAGCGACTTTTTCTATAAAATGAGTCAATTAATAAAGAGTCTTGTTACAAAAATGATAATAGGACATTAGAGCCATAGTAAATCATAATACTTTTACTTTTAATACTGAAGTACATTTAAAGGTAATAAACACTTTTACTCAAGTGAAAATCTAAACAGAGGATGTTTACTTTTACTGGAGTAATATTTTACCGAGGGTATCTGTACTTTTACTACACTACATGATTTGGGTACTTCGTCCACCACTGCTGATGCCAATCACTGGCAGGATGTCATGCATATATGTAACTTTATAAAATGGGGGAAATAAATCTATGTATGCTAGCAACGTGTTCCATGTTGAATTTTTTTCCAGTGTTTGGGAGCTAATTTGTAAAAAAAAAACTGAAAAAAAAAAAAAAGTGAACTCAAAACTCTAAGCCTCCAAACAACAGAACAATTAATATTTTTAATAAAAATAATTGACATGAAACAAATGCGAGACATTATTTCTTAATTTCCCTTATTCATCTTCATTTCCTATGCACATAATTAACTACACTCATACGAATTTCATTCCTCTGCAGATGTCCCCCCCCCCCATAAAAAACACAATAAAGGGGCCTACACTTCCTAAGTTACAAAGTACATTCAGACCAACAAAACTTATTTGGTTATTTATCTTAAGAAAAACAGCAGCCTTTTGTCAATAGATTACCTTTCTAAATGTCACGTTTTCCACACAAAATTGAAATACCCTGCAACTGAAATAGCCTCGCAGATGACAATAAACACAGTGTGGAAAATATGATTACAACACACTGCTCATTACAGTCCCAATTTTCTGTCTCAGGTTTGTTTTTTCCTCTGGTGTATGGCGATTTTTCCGAATTATGTATTATATTAATGGTCCCCAGTGTGTTTCTGCATTTCTGCCTTTTTTTTTTTAATCATTTTCTTCTTCTGGCTAAGGTGTCCATAGTAGCTCCTAGAACTTTATGGTAAAAAAAAATCCCTGATTCTTTGCATCATGTTTTTCATGTCTGCATCTTGACTGCTGTAGTGCCACCAATGGTACAAATATGACCACCTATTTCATTAATTCTTTGATATATAGATACCAAACTTGGTGGACTGACTCACTACCCCACTCAAAGAGGGTCCAAAAAAGATGGCCCCATTTAACCACTCAGGGGCACTGTAATTATATATATATTTCATGAGGTCTGGACACGGGCCCATTATCTATTCTTATTCAATATACTGTATGAACTGTATGTTAGAAATTTGGGAAATTTGGAACACTGATTGGGGCTAGTACCTTGAATCTATAAATTACTATCTCAGTTAAGTTTCTTTGTTTGGTGTATGGTGATTTCCCCAAGCTATGTATTATTCTTGCGGGTATTGTGGCAAGCTACCAAAAAAAAATTGATCAGCAACTGCGAGAATAATTTTGACAGGAATTTGTCAACACTTGTTTGAGTCAACCAACAAAACCACCACTTATTAACAACATACAGAAAGTCCAAACTGGTGCAGATTGATGTTGGCTCCATAATGGTATGGGCTTTGTTTAGCTGTCATTCAATGGGACCGCTGGTACACCTACAAACATTAAATGCTGTGTGTGCCTCCTTTCTGACAAGTTACACCTACACCTTGGAGTGCGACAGAATTGTGGATCATCTTGCATGAAGAATGGTGTACATTGCTTACAGAATATTTCATGCTCTGTGGGAGACATACCAAGTACAAAACAGGTGTACCAGTTTTTCTGGTACTTCAGTGTACATTAAAATATCAGCAACACACAAGCCCATCAGAACCACTAAAAAGCTGCAGTAGCACCAGGAAGTGTACAGTCCACCCTTTTCCTTCCCTCGTCTTTCTTATTCTCCACTCCCAGGAAGTGCCCCACCTGTACCCGCTCAGCAGCTCAGTATACTGATGGAGAGACGACACGCACAGACAAAATAGACAAAACAATACAAAGCACAAAATGTATCTGTTTTTAGAGTAAAGCAGCTAAATTCTCCAAGCTAAAACATTTTGAAAAGTGTCTAGTCATTAGTTAATGTCACAGGCTCAGATCATAACCTATTTCTTATAGAAAAAAGTCTCTTTGGTCCAACATTACAAACATCAAACCGACTACCTTTTTTACATACTGTATTTTATATCAAGATCAAGTTTGAAAGATGTTGGAAAATAGGCAAACAGGTGATCTGTTGGAAAATGATGGTGATTACCGATTGGTTGTTGGAAAACAATGATCGTCACTAATTGGTCAATGAATTGTTGTTAGGAAATAATGGTGGTCAATGATTGTTTGTTGGGAAACAATGAAGGTGAGTGACGATGGACAATGAGCAGTTCTTGGGATACAACGGTGATAAGTTATTGATTGTTGGGATATAATCATGGTAAGTGTTTGTTGCGAACAATTTTGGACAATGATTGGTTGTTGGGAAACAATGATCGTCACTAATTGGTTATTGTGTTCAATGAATTGTTGTTAGGAAATGATGGTGGTCAATGCCACTATTGCAGGTGAGTGACGATGGACAATGAGCAATTCTTGGGATACAACGGTGATAAGTTATTGATTGTTGGGAAATAATGATGGTAAGTGTTTGGTTGTTGCAAACAATTTTGGACAATGATTGGTTGTTGGGAAACGATAGTGGTCAGTAATGGGATTTAGTTATCACTGATTGTTGAGAACAACTGTGATCAGTGATTTGTTGTTGAATAATTATGGTATTCAGTGATTGGTTGTCAGAAAACAATAAGTGGTCAGTGATTGGTTGTCAGTTGTCGGGAAGCAGTGATAATCAGTGATTGGTTGTATATTTAACACCAGCTTTTATTTTTCTTTAAAGCTGCTAAAGGGGTCTGAAGATGGCAAATCTAGTGACAAAGTAACAGTGTCCTGACAGCACTTTTCTAACGTAGTGTCCAGTTATCACAAACATGTTTTCTATTATTTACAAATGGAAACAAATACAAATACATGAGGTGTAGGCTCTCACAGATGCTTTGCTGTTTGCTACTTTATTTATTTATTAATCACAGTATCACTGCATACTTGAACTCCTCCCTGCTGAAGACCTGCTGAAATGGAGATGTTTCGACCTAGTCAGATGTCACGCATGTTCTTAAAAGTGCCCATTTTCCTGCTTCCAACACATCAGCTTTGAGAACTGACTGTTCACTTGCTGTGTAATATCAGGCAGCAGTAAGCTTGTGGTTAAGGAACCAGCCTTGAGACCGAAGGTTCTCTGGTTCGATCCTTTGAACTGACAAGACTCGACTGAAGTGCCCTTGAGAAAGTCACTTAACCACTAACTGCTCTCTGGGTGCTGTGGATAGGGGCTGCCCACCACTCTGGGCACATGTGCTCACTGCCCCTAGTGTGTGTTCACTATTGTGTGTGTGTGTGTGTGTGTGTGTGTGTGTGTGTCTCACTGCAAGGATGGATTAAATGCAGACCAATTCCACTGCACAGTTGTCAAAAGAGTAGATCACTTTCACTTTTTACTAATACTGTATATCTCCTTGACAGGTGCCATCGTCATTAGATAATCAATGTCATTTACTTCACATGTTAGTGGCTTTGTGGTTTGAATGTACTATGTTACTACTTAGTATGCAAATCTAGTATGCGACACGATGTAGTGTGTCTCAATACCCAGTACGCATCAGGTAGTAAGTGAACGGTTCCTGGATGTCCTAAGAGGTCGGGAGATAATTGCCAGTAGGCTCCCCTAGCACACTATCCGAGCCTGACATATCCCATAATTCACTGTGAGCAAACTGAGAGCCCATTTTATTTTTAAACAGGACGGAGAGAGTTTATGATTATCTGTGTAGGCTGAGCTGAGGGAAAATTTTTAATTACAAACGAAATAAAAAGTTAATTGAAATTGAAACTATAAATAATTGTGGTGTGACGTCTCGGGTCAAAGGTTGCTCGCATACTAGAAGTGTATACTAGTTTAGCGGTTAAGCAGTATGTACTCGCTCCAAGCTAGTAGGTAGTATACAAGTATGCCATTTTGGACGCAGCCTTGATTTGTTTTGGTTGGCTGATTCAAATTTTCCATTATTATGTGATTATTAATATGATCAAATTTGATGCAAAACATTTGACATACATGAAATGTAAATTTTATTCTAATCTTCTGCACTGAGCAGTGATGGGAAAGAACATAACTGGCTACAACCTTGCTTAGTCATCACAACAATTTGTGCCGTGTTGACTGTTTAGTGTCTGTACCTTGTGCAACTGGATTTCCTGTTCCTATGAGTAATATTTACACTTAATTTGACAGAAAGAAAGTGAAAAATGGGTGACTTTAACTTTATGATTTTTACATTTAACCTAAATTGTTTTAGACTTCTTATACCATAGCAATTCACCAATGCTAGCATTTGTTTGCTTTATTAAATAACAAGCCATATTTTCTGTATCTGTTAATCATTATGTTTAATCTTGTGGAACATCTGCAATATAAGTGTATGTGAAGAGTCCACATGTGGTTTGCCTTGCAGCTGAACTGCAACATCAGAACTGTTCACTGTACTAGCCATTTAAAAATATAAATACATAAATGAAGATCCCAGTTTGTCTTTCCGTAAATGTGTTTCTTTATATGATGTCCATTTCTTGATGTAAAGCAGCTTCTTAATGGGAACATTATGATGAAATAAGGGCAGGAATATGGGAAAACAGAAAGGGGGTTAAGAAATCTGATGTATAAATAATACTGATTATTATAACAGTAAATACATTAAGTGAAAGTGAAGTGAAAGTGAACTATTTGCCTACTGTGCTTGCACACAGAGGAATGTCACCTCTGCATTTAACCTATCCATGCAGTGAAACACACATTCCAGTGAACACTAGGGGGCAGTGAACACACTTGCCCAGAGCGGGGGGCAGCCCCAAACCACAGCACTTGGGGAGTAGTTGGGGGAGTTAGGTGCCTCGCTCAAGGGCACCTATGGTGGCGTATTGTCCTGTTGCACACATAGCGTTCACTTGTCAGAGACATTTGTAGACATACCAGGGGTCCCACGGAATGCCAAGTAAACAAACCCCATGGAGCCACCACCAGCCTATGTATTTTGCATAGGCCAGTATTTCTGGCACTTCATTGTGTACTATAAGAAAATAAACTATACTACACCATACTATACTATACTATACTACACTATATCATACCACACCATACTATACTATACTATACTATACTATACCATACCATACCATACCATACCATACTATACTATACTATACTACACTATACCATACCATACCATACCATACCATACCATACCAT
>JAOVVF010051951.1:0-17620 GCA_028565595.1 Duopalatinus emarginatus
GTGTGTGTGTGTGTGTGTGTGTGTGTGTGTGTGTGTGTGTGTGTGTGTGTGTGTGTGTGTGTGTGTGTGTGTAGGCGGTACAGCAAGTCATCTCCAACCTGCTGATCTCTCACATCGAGCTGCGCTCAGAGGAGAGTCCGGACGTTCGGGCTCACTGCCATCAGCGCACCGTGGAAAAGATTGTCGTCCCTTTAGGAGAGTCTCTCACCGGATACCAGTCTCGCTACCTGCAGGTAGGATGCACATGATCTCCGTGTGGTCATTCAGATAGCACTTGGATGGTTACCCTGAACGTGTGTGTGAAGTTTAGGAAGACGCTTTAAAGATGAAGCGTGTCTGCCCTTTTCTTTCGGTTTTCTTGGTATTGATTATACAGTAAGTGAAGTGCCTGAAAAACTGGCACACCAGTCTAATACTTGGGTAGGTCCCACACAGGTAGGGCTGGGCGATGTGGGGGAAAAAAATCGTATCACGATATTTCTTTCATATCAGTCAATATCGATATATATATATTACAATATAAATCAAATCAATATTTATAGTTATACTTAAGTTTTTTTTTTTTGTCTAGTAAGTGAGAGGTGAAGATATCAAAAAGGCAAATTCTGGTTAAATTTTATCAGAACTTGAGAAATGTCCTATGGAATGTTACTCCACTGCATTACAAATAAATTAGATATATATGAGTTGTTGTAGGCAACCCAGAAAACACAGAGTGGACTTCGGTGGCACAGACACGCATGGATATAACACTAGATGATTTAGCAGCGGGTGGTCTGAAAGAACTATATTAACTCGCAGAATGTTCATAAACAAACCGATCGTATTTTTCTGTCCTCTTTATCCCAAAATCTATCAGTAAACGCTGATAACGGAACTGTGGTATAATCGCAACAATACACTCAAGGGTCGTGCTATATTGTGATATATTGCCACTGGTGTACTGGTGCCTACAACCGCAGCACACCAGAGCCAATATCTCACGATGTAGCACTCCCTCTCGTGTATTATTGCTTCCTTATAATAATGAGCAGTCAGAAACTTCCAGTATTTCAGGAGAACACAAACAAAACAGACAACTAAATTTATCTGTCACATCCAAATAAGAAACACAGAGACTAGAAAAAAAAAGTCTGAATTGTGACCGAAGCTTCATGTTTTATGGAACACACTAAATAAGTTGGTCAACCCCAAATAAATAAAATAAATTTGCGGGAAAACAAAGTAAATGAAAATGGAATCAAACCAAATGAAATAAAAGTAGGAATTAACACAATAACAAAATAAAAACTTTTATACTGTCTCCTTTTCCTTGTATAGACTCAAATATTTAAAAATTGTTGGCAAACACAAATAAATAAACAAAAATATTCTGTATAAATCTTTAGTATGAATTAAAGCAACTTTCAAAAGTAAACTAACATTCACTGAGTTGTGAATTAGTTCTCGTCTGCACACCTGCGGTAACCCAATATTAGCATGTGGGCTAAGCCTGCTACACCTACGTTCTGTGCTGTGTGCATCAACCAAACCTGAAATGGCTGTAACTGTAGTTTAGCCACATGATTGGTTCGACGCTGTGCTATTCTCATTCTTATTAGCTATTCGTGGTGTCTGTCAAAACATGGACAGAACTTATTCTGTCGTGGTGTTATCGAGTACGTCTTATTTTTCTATCGAGGAAACATTACATTGCGATAATTATCGTTATCGTTTTATCGCCCAGCTCTACACACAGGGCATGGACTCCACAAGCTCCACGGCTACTGTTGAGTTACACTAATAGTCAGGCTCGATCAGTTGCTGTAGCACAGTGTGTCAAACATCTGAGTTAATAAACCGTCCGTACACAACACAAAATCTTACTTTATGTGACAAATAATCATTTACGACACCGAAACGTATTTTTTTGTGCCATTTATAAAACATAAAGAATTACGTGTCAGCATTGTTACATGGGCGAGGCAAAATGTTTTGGGAAGCATTTGTGCTGTTTCTTCTCTTAGAGGTAGATGGCGCACTAAAGCATGGAATCTATCCATCCATCCGTCTATCTATCAACCAACAGAGATTCACTCGAAAGGGGCCCTGAATATTCTGTCGTAACTTTCACAGTGCCAGGCTTGTTTTAGTAGACTTTTCCTTTGAGCACAACCCAAAGGAAGAAGCCTGGTGGTGTCAGATCTGGCGAAAAGGCGTTTTGAAACGACCCTGTTGCCAAAGAAGGACTCGATTTCTGCCATGCTCCTTGCCAATGCTGGACACGTTGCTCCATCTACCTGGAAGAAACCTTCCATTAACTCACCGTCATCCATTTGTTTCTCAGACTGTTCAGAAATGTCCAGGTACACATCAGTGTTTACAGTGGCTTACAAAAGAATGGGATCTACAAACAAGACATCGCACACCATACACTGACTTTTTGACCATGCATTACTATGGTTTTTGTCTTGTTTGAAGCTCCATATTCTGAGAAACATGTTGCATGTTTTTTGCTCAGATCGCTAACAGGAGTTCCAACAGAATATTCAGGGCCTCTTTCGATTGAATTTCCTTGTACCTTCCTACCTACCTCTCCAACTTGGATCCAGTAATATGCCTTATTTTCCCTCCTGGATCCAGTAATGACTTAACCCCATTTTCTGAACTGTCCAACTTTTCCCCTTTTAGTGCCTTCCCTTATTTTTCACTTTTCTGGGAATGCTTTCCACTAGGCTTGGGCGATAATGGAAATTTAGCCGAACGATAATTGTTTCCAGAAATATCGCGATAAAACGATTTTATCGTGTTATAAAACAAAGAGCTGCACATGTGCAAACCGATTGTATGGGTTTGCGTTATGTAGAGCGCAGCGCTGCACTCTGAGTGGCTTAATCTTTTAGAGACGGATCGTACAAATGCTTAGGAAGGCGAACCTGCTGCACATGAGCAAATTCGTCCGTTTTAGATGAAACGCAGCTCGCATAGTGAGCGCCAACTCCAAGAAAGACAAATCAACCAATCACAGTGCTTCAAGTATAAATAACAGCTTCACATCGCTCCGTCTGCCGCTTTTGTTCCTCCGATTTTGAAGCCTTACTAATTCAAACCAATTTATATTAGCAAGTCCGCCAATAAAACAGTAGAAGAGAATTATTTTTACATAATTTTTCAGATGGCAGTGTGAGATTTGAGAAGCAGTTTAATTCCAGAAAAATAAAAATAAAAAAGTCGCCAGGTACATTACGTGATGGAAAGCACTTGTCGATAATTTGCATGATATTGTCATGGATTTAAATTATCGCGATATTTGATATTGTTCATTGGCACAAGGTTATTTTTTACTAGATTTTGGAGTATGATTGTGGGGATTTGAGCATTTTCCGTTATACCATTCGTGCTTTTCCAGTGCAATATGATGCGTTTGATCTGGTCTGGCTTGATTATAGCGCTTTAAAATGTCTTCTGTATCCATGATCCCAGGTCACACTACTATTAATATGGAATATTAAGTCCAACCCAACATGGAATCTAATGACATTAACATTGTTTTCCATTGTTATTATAGGATGCACTTCCAAAGCTGATCCTTTTCTCATTTCTTTAGTCAAGACTAAACACCGTAGTGCTGATTAAATGGTGTTGGGCAATTTTTTCATATGACGTTTGATCTCAGCATCAAGCTTCCTTTAGCAAGTAACCTAATTTAAACTACAACTAGTAGGTCCTCCAGGCCGAACTAAAGGTCACAAAGTCAGAAACCTGCATGTTGACATTGTGTTTGCTGTAAATAATTAAATCATGTGCCATTCAGGGTGTGTCTCTGTCTCACACCCAGTGATCTCTATAAGATAAGGCTGTGGATCCTATAAAGCGGTTACTTAAAGATGTGTACTAGTTTGCTGAAACCACTTGACTGACATTTACTGACAAGTAAATAACATCGATTAGCTTTTTACAGTGGCACCTAACAAGGACTGGTATATATTAGGTAGCAAGTGAACGGTCAGTTCTCGAAGCTGATGTGTTGGAAGCAGGAAAAATGGGTAAAGACCCGAACCACTTTGACAAGGACCAAATTGGGATGGCCGGACGACTGGGCCCGAGCGTCTCCGAAACTGCAGGTCTTGTGGGATACCTACCAAAAGTGGTCCAGGGATGTGTGTGGGGAGCGAAGGCTAGCACACTGGGTCCGATCCTACTGAATATCCACAGAAGCATTTGTTGCTAACATTTGATGCCCCAGGCGGCCCTGTAAAGTTTGAGCACATGTGGTTGGTTCCTCGTTAGCCTTCACGCTCACTGAATGGTAGCTGTGGTTTGATGGAAAGAGCTGGCTGTTGGGCGTGAATTGGGAACCAAATTATGGAAGGAATGCATCCTTTCCGAGGCCGTGTTTGAAAATAAAGTGTCCCACAACGACTATATAAAGGCTCCTTCACATGTGCCGGAGAAGTATCTTTAGATGGAAGCCTCTTCAGCTGTTAGAGGTGTTTGTGGATGTACCAGGGGGAGTCCCATGGTATGCCATCTAAACAAACCCTGTACCATTATGAAGCTTCCATAGATGTGAAAGTAAAGCGTCTGGGGAGCAGTTGGTGGTTAGATCCCCTGCTCAAGGGAACTTCAGTCAAATCTCTTCACTTGCTTGGCTCGAACCTGGGACCTTCTGGTCCCAAGGCGGGTTCCTTATCCCCAAGCCTACACCTGCCCCGTTTGTCGCTTTATATACACACTGGTGGACGCAGTCAACGTTGTGCATAGGTGGCGTTACTGCGTATTTTTTGCCATAGGCTTGTCTGTACCAGTTTTACCATACAGTGTACACAACCTCCTGTATCTGAGGGACATACAAGACAGGTTTACTTTCAGCCCTCGGGCAAAGCTGAAACTAAGAGCTCTGATAAATAGGACACTAAACCTGTACAAACAAGATCCAGGAATGTTTGTATGAAGGTGAGAGTGGTTCATGTCACGGAGAAGGATACAAACTGGATGAGGTGGATCATCAGACATCGTAAGAGTAAAGATTTCAGTTTATAATATAGGTTTTTCTTGCCACTTTCATGCACAAAGCCAACAGGGGGCCGTGGGTGAATCGGACTTGTGGCATTGTCGGTATTGTTGTTGATTAGTCACTTCATAACATTCACAACCACAACTGAAGCATTGTTCTTGTAACTTTATATAGCAGTTCCTGTTGGGCTCAATTTAACTAAGCCTTGAGCAATGACCCAGTTACTAAAAAAAAATAATCAATCACATGCTTTTTTTTTTTTGTGGTGCTTGAAAACAAGCGCATTAATTATACAGCAGGAACAAGGCTCTTCTCGTTTATTCTCTTCTTGAAATTCAACCTGTAAAGATTCATTTCCTCGTTTCCTGTATGCACAAAATACATAGATATACAGTGAAGTGTCAGAGAAACGAATCCAGACGAGCTGGTGGTGACTCTATAATGGTTTGGGCTTTGTCTAGCTGGGACACCTGGTACATCTAAAAACATCTCTAACACTGTATGTATCGAGTTACACCAGTTCATGCATTTATTCTCATAGATTTGGGCTCTTTTAACAGGACAACGCACAACAACACACGTCTAGAGACGACGAATTATGGTTAGAGAAACACTCATCTGATTTTGTGGTCACTAGATCTCAGTGTTATCAAACACATCTGGGATGCCGTACAATGCTGGTGGTATACCAGTGCTACTTCTTGACATATTTTTATGCAGTAAACACCATAGTTCCTGCACAACAGTCCACAGTTGTGTTGTATACTGAGGTGTTCCACAGAGAATCACATGGCATCCCAGATGTGTTCGATAACACTGAGATCTGATGACTTAGGTGGAAATGGTGGAACCCCAGACTCGTCTCAGACGAATGTTCCTCTAACCATAATTTGTGGTTTCTAGATGTGTACGGTGGTGCATTGTCTTGTCACAAGTTTAGTAGGGGTATCAGGGTCCTGTGGAATGCCAAACCCAACACCATTATAGAGCCACCATTTATCTGTTAGTGTATATGGTTGAATTGACAATTGACAACTTGACTTGAGAACTAAATGCTAAAACAACTTTTTTATTTAATTAAAAAAAAAAAGAAGTAATAACCAACAAAAGCTCTAACAGTCACTGCCTACAGACATCCCACAACCTTAGAATCTGGAACAATTGACACGTGCAGGAAGTCCCGCCCTCCTTCCCCTTATCGCACTTTATCTCTTATCTCAGTCACAGTAAACAGAGAACGTTTTCACTCATGAACACGAAATAAAATTAACCAGTGTCTAAAAATCTTTTATTTTGCTATTTTACATTTTTAAAAAATGCAGTTTTTGATGCAGTATGGACAAAAAACAGATTGTCCAAGAAAATAAACATGTAAAGAGAACAAACAGGCCTGCTAGAAAGTGTATAAACCAAAACATTACAAATAATTTCAATTTCATACAAGCACTACAGTAATCAGCACTTTAAACTTCTACGCATTATGTGTTGTTCCTCTTCATGGTGCAGGACTGACACATCCTTTAACTGTCTGAAACCCTGCTTCCTGTCCATCTGTCTACTTCTCTAATCATTTCATTCTTCAAGCTGTAGACTGGGGCATGAACAGGCGTTCCTACAGGATCGATATCCATACAGCTGTAAATATGATGAGCTCGTAATGTGCAGAGCAAACGCGATATAAACAGAAATGAATAATAAATCGCTCACGGATCATTAGCAGACCCTTTTAAGGAGAATTTAAGTAGACTGTTTTTTTTTTTTTTTTTCTCTGAATCGAAACGTTTGCCTGAGGTGCCCTATCCAGGCGTGTAACCTCGTTCAAACTGAGTGTGTTTACACCAGAGAGGCAATGACAGCATACCTCAGTTTGGACGCATACAATTGTTTTCTAAATGGAAAGTAACATAATGACTTGACAATTTTAACCCAAAATAATTGAAATACTATATTAATTTTGTGTTAATTAATTTTATTTGCTCTCTTTTTCATAGTACAGTCGTCCCCCGCTACTTCTCGCTTTGACTTTTGCGGCTTCGCCATTTTTCGCAGGATTTTGCGGCAAACTTTATGTATTTATGTATTTACTAAAATGTAAATTTTAATACAATACAGTATGTTCTGTAGTGTACAGTATCATTACAAATTGTTATGAACAGTGTGGAGAAGGTTAATAAGGGGCTGAAAAGGTTAATAAGGGAGTGGGATAGGTTTAAAAGCACGTGTGAAGGGTTTATAAAGTCGTAAGTAAATATTAAAATAAATACACCGTCTCTACTTCACAGAATTTCACTTATCACGCAGGGGAGTTCTGGAATGTAACCCCCGCGATAAACGAGGGATTACTGTACTGCGGCTTTTACACAATATTGCAATTTTTTAGGTTTGTTTATTCTGTTGGTTTTTTTTAATACAAACATACGTGCCTGTGTATTTTTAATACACTGCAGTTAAACATCAGGGACAGGACACCATGAGTCCCGTGTTCAAGTGAGTGCATTTGTTTACAATCGATCATGAAAATGTTGCTATATTTTAAATATATTTACTATAGGAAAAGAGATGCTTTACTTATGGCTCCATAGTGTTTGTGAACGAACCCACGTTAGTAGTAATATAATAGATCAGAATAGGTAGGTAATTGTAATGTACACACAACTATGAGCACCAGCACCACAGAACCTTCCACTTTAAGATTACATTTTGAGGTGCAAAATAACACTGCTGACTCACTAAATTTATCCTGTATTGTCCATAACTATTTAAACGGTTGCTAAACTTGGCCAGACATGTAATATTATATTCAAACATTTAAAAAATGTGTTCACTTGAAAGTTTGTACCTGGCCTGAGGGACCATCTGACCAAACAACATGGTCCTAATTTTACTGTAGACACCCTGTCAATAAATCAGAGATCAAGTCGTGAAAAAAAGGAGAAGCTATTGTAGTCACTTGTTGGGAATCTTACATAGGCGAGTCAGGAGACTGGAGGCTTCGCTGATTACTTGTGTTTATTTACACAGAGAGTTACGTATGGTACAGATGGGTCCAGCCTTGCCCAGTCTGTCAGCGGAGTCCAGTCTGTTAATGGATTTCTAGAGAGAAACTTCTATACATTGGGAATTGTGGGAAGGGGGAAAAGAAGAGGAGTTTAAGGAGGGGTAAGTGTGGGATGAAGATAATAGGAAAAGGGCGTTAACAGGTTAAGGAGGGGGGTGAGGAAGGAAATGGGGAGTAATTTCTATCACCAAATGGGGGGGGGGAGGGTATTGTCTTCTTTGAGACTTGTTATTTTTCTTGAAGCAGAAACGTCTTAGGAACTGCTATGCCACTTTTACACTCAGGAATATTTATTTGAAACGGTCTATAAGAAACTTCTTACTGCCTTTGAATGAACCATATCTCATTAATACGGTGTGCATCTGCAGGATTGGTGTATCCAGCTACAATGAAGGAGTCTGTAACATACAGCTCGGGAGAATCCAGTATTTCTGCCAGAATGTTGATCTGATTGGTGACGATGGTCTCGTTTATAGCGCCCCTGAAGACCCTGGGACATGGAGTGCAGGATGAATTAATAATTGGCACGGAGATACTTACTTAACTTGACAAAGTGAAAAGATGAAATGACAATATAAACAAATAGAACATTTATTTACAATACTTTTAGGTTCCTTACTGTATCAAATCTTTTTGCATCATTTTATATTTGGTTTAAAATTGGTATAAAATTCTGCATCTTAAATGACCAGTATTAGGTTCGCTTAGCTGCCTGATTTTTTTGCTTAGCTGCCTGACAGAATTTAAAGTCATAGTGCATTACTGCATTTATGTTTTGTATAATTTTGCCGGAATGGAGTCCGCTAGCAAGGGAGCCGGCTAACTAGCTTGCTGTACAGTGACCTAGACGGCCTTCTTCTATGGTGGCCAAGTGGATACATTATGCAGTACACTCGGGAGTAGGAGCGGCAGAAAATAAAACTTAAAAGCATTTTAAAATTGATTTCTGGACATTCTGAATCAATTCAGAATCGCTACGACTAGAAATGGCGATTCTTTAAAGAATCTTTTTTTTTTCCAGCACCCCTAGTACAAACCTAGACCATACAAGACCTGCTGTTTTGGAGATCTTCTGACCCAGTCATCTAGTCATCACAATTTTTTCATTCATGAAGTTATCTTGTTACATTGGCATCAATGGGTAGGATTGATCAGGCAGTATGTGATTAGTCGGATCTTGAAGTTGATGTGGCAACAGAAAAAAAATGGGCAAGTGTGAAGAAAAGGGCTAAATTGTAATGCCTAGATGACCGTGTCCAAAAACAGCAAGAATGTATAGGGAGGTGTGGTATGCAGTGGTTGGTAACTACTAAAATTGGTCCAAGAAAAGGCAACCACTGAAGCAGCCATACGAGAGTTATCCGTCTAGTTAACCATGTCTTTAAAGTAACAGCATCTCCTCGAGGCCAAATAAATAAAAACATGTCATCCAGTCACCATCCCTGAAACTGACCTGGTGTAGACTGTAGTGGCCGGCCACTCCTCAATCACTATGTCTGGATCTAGAGGCTGTGGTGGCTGAGCTTGGTGGTTTGGGGGCACATAGTACGCTACAGTGACGCCTCTAGACAGGCTTGCGTTTGCCCCCTCTGTGCGCACCACTGTCAGGATGGGTACGGTCATGCCAAGATAAATTCCTGTAACGCAAAGCACAAGACGCGCAGTCAACTGTTAGCTCACATGATGTGGCAAATTGGTGCACAGGGTTTCTTTGTTCTTTATTTCCGTCATCCTCGTTACCGGAAGAATTCTGCTGGCAGATGTACTTCATGATCTTCATGAAGCCGTAGCCGCTGCACTGTTCGTACGTGTCCTCTTTGACGGTGATGCAGGCCCAGTGGGCTTTGTCGTAGTGACGCTTCTCATAAAGTACTTCTCCACACTGCAGGACAATAAAAAGATTATTCTTCTGATATCTTTATTAAAATGTACATTTTTTTTTTTTTTTTTTAGTCATGGTCAATTTCCAGCCATCATTCATGTCCCCCATCATACACCAGCTACGAACCAAAGAGGGCGAGCGCTATCACATGGTTCTTTTGAGAAACTGATCGCCGGCTGCTGCTAACACAGCAGCACAATTTGGAGGAAAGTGCTTCAGCCCACTTTTTTATGCATAAGATCACATGATTGGTGAACTACTTTCTGCAGTGCCTGGGGAGCAGTTGGGGGTTAGGTGCCTTGCTCCAGGGCACTTCAGTCAAAACCTTATTGACCTTCCAGGGCTGATTCCTTAACCACAAGTCTACGGCTGCTCTGTTAGAGCTCCTTACTCCTTTAGAGCACACCCAGTTTTGCTCCTTGCAACAGAAATCGGGATTCAAACATGTGATCCCGGGATTATAGAGTGAAAAATAAATGTAAAATAATAATATAGAGATTTTGTGCCCGTTAAAGGAATAAAGCAACCATTTAATTAATAATTATTTTATTATTAATTATTGCATGAGGTTCTAAATATTAAATAAATCAACTCCTTAAATTCAGTATGAATATATTGAGAATATACTTAAATTTGTTTATATTTTAAATATAATATATTTTGTCAATACATTAAATAAAAATATATAAAATTAAAAAAAAACAATAATGAAACTAGGGCTGTGCGATATATGGTGTGATAGAAAAATGTTCTTTAATATTATGGTTTCTTTTGTCGCAAAATACACACAAGAATAGGAAAATGGAAATCTTTCTCGAACATATTATATACTATATCGGGATAAGAAATTTTGGTCATATCGCACAGCCCTAAATGAAACATGAAAAAGCAACAGAACACCCTGCTTAGACTATTCCTACCTTCTCCTTCCGCGAGATCAGCGTGAAGGGAATGCTTTCCCGTTGGTGTGTGCCACCATTATTGGTTGTTAGCTGCTGGATGGGTTGTGCCATATCTGTAAAGGCGTTAGGAGGAAATGTGAACCATGTAAATGTGGTAAGAGCACACCACACACACGCAGACAAAACATGAATCAAAGCTTGCCCTTTCCATTTCACTGCTTACTTACAAGAGTGTAACTGTAGATGGATTTGTGTTATAGTTCGCACTGTAACAGTGTACGTACATGAACTCATCAAGGCACGGGCTGAGTCCGAAATGGCATACTCCCATACTAGTTAGTAGGCAAATCTAGTATGCAACACAATGTAGTGCATCCGAGTACCTAGTATGTATCAGGTAGTATGTAAAAGGTTCCCGGATGTCCTACTAGGTCTGGTGAGATTTTCTAGCATGCTCCGCCAGCACACTATCAGAGCCCGACATATCCCATAATTCACTGCAAGCAAACTTAGAGCCCATTTTATCTGTAAACGAGACGTAGAGTTTTTATGATTATCTGTGTAGGCTGAGCCAAGGTAACATTTTTAATTACAAATGACATTTAAAGTTAATTTAAATTGACACTATAAATTATTCTTGTGTAGGAATCAAGTGGTGTGACGTCTTGGGTCAACGGTTGTTGGCAAGATGGCGGATCAAGTACGTCCAAGGTGGTGTGCATACTTCATGCTCACTACTTACTAGGAGTGTATACTAGATTAGCGTTTAAATAGTATATACTTGCTCCAAGCTAGTAGGTAGTATTTAAGTATGCCATTTTTGATGCAGCCATGGACTTCACAAGACTTCTAAAGGTGTGCTGTGGTATCTGGTACTAGGACGTTAGCAGCATGTCGTTTTGGAGCAGCCTTGGCCTAGTGGTTAGGGAACCAGTCTTGTGATTGGAAGGTCCTGGGTTTGATCCCTGCACAGGGCAAGGCACGACTGAGGTGCCCTTGAGCGAGGCACCCCAACTGCTTCCTGGGCACCATGGTTTCACTTTCACTTCTGTGGGATTAGCCTTCACACCCTATGCAAATCAGTGAGCCTTGGCTGTCCATGACCCTGTTGCTGGTTTACAGGGACAAACAGTGGCTGCCTGAAGTGGGGCAAAGGATAGACTGGTCTGATCCCTTTGGGGTCAAAGGCTAGACTGGGTCTGCTGCTAACATCTTGGTGCCTGATACCACAAAACTCCTTCAGAGGTCTTGCAGAGTCCATACCTTGATAGCTCAGCACTGTTTTGGTGGCTGTTTTAGCAGGTGGTTTTAATGCTATGGCTGATCTGTGTATAAAACAGAGGCAGAGAGTCACAAAGTGTTATTACTCCGAGTGTTATTACTCTAAATATCACTTATTCCTCATAGGCAACATCCCAAACTCTGTGTTTTGAAAATTTTAAATTGACAGGAAATTATTTTATTGCTGAAATGCTGAATTTGCTGAAGAATAAATATATATTAAAATCCCGGTGGACTGACATGACTTGAATAATTTGCAGGCATAGACAACAAAAAAAAGGTCATGCCTATGCTTTGCATGACCGTCCATGGATTACAGCCACGCGCTTCTGCTGCAACAGAATACAAGTCCTGTTGTAAACATCTTAAATATGTTGCATATTTTACAATAACACCAAAAACTAAAAATGAACACATTATTAGATAGTAGACTTGAAAAAGTTTTTATAATAATAATACGAGAGTTTTAATCCATTCTCTTAATCTTTTATGAATATACTTTTGGCCTTTTCTCCCCCAGCTATGGATTCAATGCAATAATGTCAACCCTGTTATTAAACAACACTAACAGGGTTGACAACTGGCATGCAGCAGTTAGCACTGTGATGAAGCACATAGCATTATTGTACTATTTTTTTTGTGCAATTAAAGGGTAACACGGTTGACGAGCTGTTTTTGTCCCCATGTGTCGGGTGTTCTTTGTAATTAAATGAAGTCACTTCCTTAAAGTCAAATGATTCATGACAACAGATTACGATTTTTTTCAGTATTTATCATTTTACCATTTAAAGGTAACACTTGCTAGCTGCTGACACTTGATTAAGCCCATGGACATTAATTTGGTCTTATCTGACCACATCTCCCATGCCTCCTCTGGATCATCCAGATGGTCATTGGTGAACTTTAAACAGGCCTGGACATGTACTGGCATGAGCAGGGGGACCTTGTTCTGCCCTGCAGGATTTTAAACCATGACTGTGTAGTGTGTTACTAATAGTACTCTTTGAGACTGTGGTCCCAGCTCTCTTCAGGTCATTGACCAGGTCCTCCTGTGTAGTTCTGGAGTGATTCTCAGAATCATCCTTAACCCATGAGGCGAGATCTTGCATGGAGCCCCAGAATGAGCAAGACGCAATGTGTGGACAGGTGTCTTTTATACTGGTAACGAGTTCAACGAGCTGCAGTTAACACAGGTAATGAGGTTAGAATAGGAGGCGTCTTAAAGAAAAACTAACAGGTGTGTGAGAGCCAGATTTCTTGCTGTTTGGTAGGTGATCAAATACTAAAATAGCGCGGGACATTTTAGATGCAAAATGAGTGCCCCTACCGGCGATACAGAAGTGACTGAACAAGCTTCCACAAGTGATAAAGCAGAAGACACAGTTGATAAGAGAGTTAATATCTAATAGTCACAAGTGACGCTTTGTTAAGTAACGAGTGACACATAGCTAAGTAACGAGTGACGTGTTAAATTAAAAAATTACACTATTTTTAATTCTAAAGTATTACATATTTTTTTTGTAGGAGGAGGTTTCAAAGACTTCAATTCAATTTTCAGACATTAGTAGGTACAGATTTCCATTGTAGGGATTCTTGGCAGTTTTTCAGAGGCCTTCAAATTATTTATATCGTATTGACCGAAAATTAAGGAATATATCGCAGTATAAATTTTGGCTATATCATCCAGCACTAATCTGCTTATATGATCGAGACATAAAGACTCATTATTTTCTATGAATCATTTATGTTCACCCGAACATGCACAATGTGTTTTTCATAACTGAGACACGTCTTAATGCTTGGAGCAAAAAAAAATTTTTTTTTTTTTTTTAAATCACGTGCTAGTGCTCAGAATTTGCTGTGTGTCTTGTGCTCATCCCTCGTGGAAGATCGCAAAATATGCTTTGGTCTAAATAGCACTAAAGCCTCTTTGTTCCGGCAGAATACCAGACAGGTCAAACAAGCATTTCAAGAACCTAGCGATTATTATCTGAAATTGTACCTTATGTATGTTTGTAATTTAGGTGACACCACTAATGTTTAATATAGTGCAGATCTGTGACTGCACTGTTACCTGGCCATGCTTGGGGTGAATGCTTGTAACAGTGCAACACCTGCATTACACCTGTATGTAAAGGACATTTCAGATGAATAGTCCATACCGGCTGCCTGTAAAAACAGCAGTGCTGGTTTGGAGAACAATAGAGAATTCAGGCGTGCTACAACACTGACAAGTTAACCTAGACTTGGACACTAGATATTGCTTCTCTACATTCCCATTTGTTACACTCAGAGGCTGCACCCAGTAATCACCTACACCCCTAGGCTGCATTCCTCTGGCACTCGAAGTAGGTCGGAGCAGTTCGACCTCAGATGTGCCAGTCTGATAGCAGATCACAGGTTGAACGGAGTGTGAAGAGAAAGCAGAAACTTCCATGTTGAATTAATCCATCTTCCTCTTAACTATTGTGTTTTGTTTGATAGCTTTTCTTCCAAAGAATGGAGACAGAGACGTTTGTAGATGTACCAGGGGTTCCTTGGAATGCCAGCCAAACAAACCCCGCACCATTATGGAGTCACCACCAGCCTATGTATTTTTGCATAAGCTCGTCTGTCCCAGTTTTTCTGACACTTCATTATATAGCTCTTGTTATGTGAGGTCGGATATTCTTACAGCAGGGATTTCTGTTCCACCTATGCTAGTATCACTACCTATGACCCCCTCCCACACAGCTTAAGGGTGGAATATTGTAACGTGGTGTATTGAATCACTACGCACCTTTTATTTGTTTATTTATTGGTCTATATATTGATTTATTTAACATTAATTAATTATCTTTAAGTACATGCTAATTTTTCTATTTATAATTAATTTAACATATTAATATTTTATTTAATTTTGTTTATTATTTCATATTTAATAATTTAATTATTTACTATTTTTTTTATATTTAAAATTAGTTTTTCTTTTACAACTTGTAATGGCTGGCAGATTGTAAGTAAACCTACATTATGTAGCCAAAAGTATGTGGACACAACCTAAACTCATGTGCTTTTTGAACATCCCATTCCAGATTTACTCCATTTGTTGTTACTATAATCTCACCTCTCCATGTCAGGCTTTCCACTACATTTTACTTAATTAAACATAATTTAACACAAAACTATGTAACATAAATAAAATAAAGTAAATAAAAATCTAATTAAAACAATTACATAATTGGTTTATTTACTGAATATATTTTCTTATTTAATATTTAATTATTCTAGATTTAGTCTTTTACCTTAATCTCACCTCTCACCTAGACTTTTCACTATTTATTTAATTAAACATAATTAAATATAATAAAAAATATTAAATAGCAATAATTAGAATAATTATTTAGTAAAGAATGCATAGATAATTTTTATTAGTATTTATTTAATGATTCATTTACCTGTTAAATGTATTTTATTTACTTATTTCAGATTCAGTCCCCTGTTTGCTGTTCTCACCTCCGCCTTTAGGAAAACTTTCCACTACATTTTATTTATTTAAAAGTAAAATAAATAAAATAATTAATTTACTTACTTTACATAAATATTACATTTATTTTTATATTTAAAAAATAAATGTAATATTTTGCAGGTATTACATAAAGTTTTTTTTGTTAAACAATGTATATTGCAACACCTACATTAAAAAGAAGTATGACCAAAAGTATGTAAACACATCCTCATCCTTTTCAGTTTTATTCCCCTGTTTGCTGTTATAATAATCTCACCTCTCCTAGAAAGGCTTTCCACTAGATTTCGGATTGTGCCTGTGGGGGATTTGTGCTCGTTCAGCCGTAAGAGCGTTAGTGACGCCAGACAGCTGGCTTTTTAATTCATCCTGAAGGTGTTCACTGTGGTGGGGATTAGGGCTTGTGTGTGTGCGCAGGTCAATTAGATTCTTCCACTCCAACCTTGTCCAACATTATCAACATCAACCATATCCTCATGGAGCTCACTCTAGACACATATCATCATCATCATGCTGGGACACATTCGAGACTCGTATTAGCAGTGAAGGAACATCTAAATACTACAGCAGACAGAAAAAGGTGGGACACATGGGTGTGACAGTCAGTCAGGTGTACACATACTTTTGGCTACGTAGTATACGATGAGGGCTAGAAAAACTGCTACAGATGAGTGGCTCCATAACGGTACAGGGTTTGTTTAGCTGGCGTGAACGTCTCTGATGTGTGACGTTCATATCCTGAGTTTATTCTGATAGGTTAGTCCTATCTTTTAACAGAACTACATGCTGCCCTGCACGTCTAGATAAGCCAAGGGAACACTCGTCTGTTTGGAGGTTGGGGGTTGGGGTTTTGCCATTCCCACCCAAGTCACCAGATCAACGTTGGCGAAGACATCTGGGACGTCCCAAACCTAAAAATTGTGGACCGTTTTGTAGGAAGTACAGCGTTCAAAGCTTAGAAGAATATTTATTTCCGCAAGCTTGTGGAGTCCACGCCTTGTTGGGGGACCGGTACACCAGCGTATCATAGTACATTTGCCTATCTTAGAACTGCGATACGAAACTCTGGTCATATCACTTAACCGTTAGGTGTCCTAACTATGTTTGGACAGTAGTTGTCCCCTTGGTTAATGTGGACACAGTATTTTTAATATAAGCAGTGTGAAGTCTAGGGCACTGTGGTGTGTAAGAGGTAGAGATCATCCACCATCATCATAAGAGATGATGATGATGATGATGATGATGATGATGATACCTGTGGGTACTTGTATTTGGTGTCCTCTGGCGACCTCCTGCCAGTACCTCAGGAGATTGTTCTGCTCTTCCTCCTCCATCATCTCCCTGTCCTCCATACCGTCTGTCCCCGAGTCTGACACCGGGTCATCGGACAGATTCTCCAGGTCGCCCAGAGTAATCATGGCATGCTGAGATCCTGACCCCTGACCCTGTCCTCCTCCTCCGCCTCCTCCTCCTCCTCCTCCGCCATTTAACCGACAGCCTCCTCCGTCCATCCTGAATATACAGATTTAGTCTGATTTAACTGTCGTTCAGCACTTAAGTATATTAAAACTTCTCCTCGGAGTCCCGCATGCACCAGAAGTTAGAGCCTGAACGTGTTATTAGTAAATAAAACGAAATAAAATCATAAACACGTATTTTAAACACGACTGAGGGGAAATCACCGAGCTGCTAACACTACTTACTCGCGTATTTGTATGTGGTAGGCGCGCGACGCGTGTCGCGAGCGTGCGAGCTTGTTTATTTATAAGCGCGCGAGTCATGCCACGTGATCGCCCATACCACGTGATTCTGCTGGATTTAAAAGAATGACAGTGGTTAAGGAAGTGTTTCTTCATTTATTATAAATTGATTTATTTTATTTAAAATGTGTATTTAATCATTATATGTTTAACAATATATATTTACACTTTTAAAGAAAATAACATTTCTGGACTTATAACACAGTAATAATTACACTTTAACTTTTATAGGATAT
>JAOVVF010052100.1:0-12087 GCA_028565595.1 Duopalatinus emarginatus
CAGCAGCCAGAATCCTTACTAGAACCAGAAAATATGAACATATCACCCCTGTCTTAGCCACACTGCACTGGCTCCCGTTCAAATTTCGCATCGACTATAAAATACTACTACTGACGTATAAAGCAGTGAACGGTCTCGCACCACAATACCTTAGCAAACTTCTAGTCTCGTATTTGCTGATCGAATTACGAGGGCTACAGCAGGGGGCTGATCCTTCTCTTATAGAGCCCCACAACTATGGAAAATTAGTGTTTGGGACTTAGACACAGTTTTGTTTAGTCAAGCATATTCTTCATATTTTTTTGTAGTTCAAGGAGTAAAACTGGAGGGTTCATGGATATAGAGTGTTTTGGTAAACTGGGATGCTGTCGCCCCCCCATTCTCATGTGTTCACTCAGGTTTGATGATGGTAAAGTGGCTGGCTGCTTTATGTCCCAGGGCGCCCTGATGACTGTGTCACCTTCTGGTTCTCCTTTGTAGTTATGCTGTCTTAGCTAGACTGCCAGAGTTTCTGCTTGCTCTCTGCACAACTTAAATTTAAATTGACCATTACATAGAAGATCATACCTAACTCTTTGTACACTTTCCATTCTGATAAGCTACACTTGCTACAGCTAAGGCATCAGGAGATACCAGCAACCCCATGTTCTGATTCTGATGAGCTATTAACCAACTAACATTAACTAATAAGTTGGCGATGCGAGAGCGGAAGTACAGCACCATCGAAAAGGTGTGCCTGGACATCAAGTGGGTGTTCCTCACCCTCTGGTGGGACGGGCCTTCACACTCTGTTTGGACTACGCCCCGTTCCAGTGGCTTTACCGCATGAAGGATGCAGCCGTTCTGCAAGTTCAAGGTGGTCAACAGGCCAGGGATGCAGATGGTGGTAGCAGACTTCCTCTCCAGTAGAAAATATATATACTTCTGCACAGGCTGCTATACAGCACCTTACTGGATTGCTGATTACAGTCAGTAGCTGCCTGTTTTGTTGAAAGTCAAACCCATGTCCATGATTTCCTCGTAAATTATTTTCATAACATTTACATAGTTTACATACACACAAACACACTAGTGTGTCCACAGCTGCCTATCTGGATTTTTTTCCTTCACTGGACAACAGAAATGTTGGATGTGTGTTTAATGACTTGAGTTGCTATGTTGTTATATATTAAAACCCCAACTGAATTTCCTTGTACTGATGTAACAGATAAAGTGAATGTATTATTAGGAAAATAATGTTATGTTTGTTACCTGTCTATCTTGTCTCCTTCTTGTCTCTTATCTCTTTTTTATCTGTCTCCTCTTTACCTGTCTCTCTGCTCTCCACCTGCCCATCTCCTTTTCACCTGTCTCTGTGTTCTTTGCTGAAATTCCTCAGAGGTTTACTGTATTAAAAAGCTACTTTAGACTTGGGGAGACACAGAACTGCATGTTTAATGTGTGTGACAGAACGAGAGAGAAAAGGCAACCATTGTGGAAAACCAGAGGACTAGGTGCAGTTCTTTGTTTTTCAACAGAGTCACTGTGACTTCTCGGTTAACTTCACTTTCTGATCAGATATGCTCTGTTGCCATGCCTCCATGTTTCAGAGATTAGACAGGTGTGAATAAGGAAGTGTTCGATATAAAAAGGTGAGTCTACAATGAGTCTACACTGAACTAACAAAAGCCATACAGGAGATTACGTCCAACTTTATGTTCACACTGAAACAAGCCGTAACAAACAGGTGAAAGTACACTGAGGCATAATTATTTTCAGCATTTACAAATGTATCATATGAAATTGTGGTTCAGGAGAGGCATAGAAGTGAAAGGAGGCAAACCATTAATTGATCACTTTGCTTGCACACAAAGAAATCTGACCTCCACATTTAATCAACCTTATCTACAATGCCTGGTTGGCAGTTGAAAGATAGATGCTTTGCCATAACCACCATTTATTTGGGTATTTGAGCCTACCAACCCACAAGCTGTGAAATAAAACAACCCAGTTGGTTTTGTGTGTGCTGCCTAGATAAGAAAACATGGGATTCAAAAAGCCGTTCAAATTTGGCTTCCCTCTCTACGTCAGATATCTCAGAACTCTGAACTGAATCAAGACGTCTGAGGATAGCATTTATGAAGGGTGCCATTATTTTTGATTGTTTATGTGCCATGAATCACAGTATTTCCAGCATTAATTCAAAGTTAAGGAACATCATTTTTTGACCTCAGTCTTAAACTGAGTGTTTGGAAAGAGCTGTTTTTGACAGGGAGAAAAAACATCTATAGAATTTAATCTGAAATTTGATGTGAAATTTTCACCAAAGAATGCCACATGATCGTGTGAGCATGCTAACTCTACACCGATTAGTCTAAATAGATTTTTTCAAATGTCCGAAATATGTCTGGTCCCCTAAAACATACATACAAGAAGTCAACGTTTTTTACAGATTAGCCTACATTAACACTTAACACCGAATTTTTAATAATATCAATGAATAATAATATTAATAAGTTATACGTATCTGGGTGGGTTAAATGTGAAGGTCTTTGTGTGCAAGCACGGTAGGCACATAGCTCACTTTTACTTTACTTTCACTAATAACCACGTATCAGGCTTTAACAGATATGTAACAACCTAGGGATTTGATATTGCAGCTAACTAATTAGTCCTGGTTCTGTGACATGGATTCTTTTTACACATTTAAATATATTTTTAAAATTACTAATATGTCAGAGGTACAGAGTGCATTTCACAAAGCCAAGTGAGCCACCTCACAATGTCATGGGAGAAAGGAAAAAAACTAAGCTGTTACAGGAGGTAAGATAGATTTTTCAGTCTAATATGGTTTGGAAGACCCCAGTAGATGCTAACAAGTATAAGACAGTATATATAAAATAAAGAATACAAAAGAATAGAAATGACTACAAATGCAGGCTATACTCGCTCTCCAGAGTGTTCACCACTTGGTTATTTACTGTTGCATTGTTCATTTGGTACGATTTAAGGTAATGATTATAAAACAATTCTCACAATAGCAAGGCTTGGGGTGCAAGTGCAGGGAAGGGTAATTAATACATTTTACATTTACATTTACGGCATTTGGCAGACGCTCTTATCCAGAGCGACTTACAAGGTTACTGGTTACAGGTAGGCCAATGTGGTGTTAGGAGTCGTGCCCAAGGACCCTTACTGGTGTAGCACAGCCTGGCTGCCCAGACTGGGAATCGAACCCAGGTCTCTCACATGGGAGCCGATGATGTTACCACTGTGCCACACCAACCACATAAAAAAGCCAAACACAACCATAGAAAGAATGAGGGATGGAATATCAGGAGCATGAGTCCAAGGAACATGAAAAATAACATGAAATAATATATTTAACTGCAGCATGAATAGTCATTTAACATCCCATAAATGTAGCTCAGGTGCATGCCAGGACATGTCACCAGTAAGAAGCAGCAAAACACGCATAACCCCCATATGCCATCATGATCTTGAGTTTCGAACAGCGTTTAGCAAATTTCTCTCCTTTTTTTTTTGGTGTTATTGGAAACTTTTGGAGATTTGCATGTGTAAACACGTTCTTTAGTTCCTGTCCTCAGTGAGCAGCGGTTACTGACATGAGTCACGTCCCACAACACTCACAGTTGCTCAGTGTCACAGTCAGAGCAGATTCTATTGGGTTGAGGTCGGGGGACTGAGATGGCCATTAGAGGAGCTTGATTTTTGCCTTGTGAACTATTTTTGAGTAGATTTGGCCACATGTTTAGGGTCATTATCTTGCCCAGTGATGACCCAGTGATGACCCATTTTCAGCTTTCGGACAGAGGTCACCAGATTCTGATTCAAAATGTCCTGATATTTCAAAGAGTTCATGATCCCATGTATCCTTACAAGGTTCCCAAGTCCTTTGGAATAGAAACTGGCCCACAGCATCACCGATCCTCCCCTATACTTAACAGTGGGCATGAGGTGTTTTTCTGCTTACTCATCCTTGGTGTTACGCCAGACCCACTTAGAGTGTTTGTTGCCAAAAAGCTCTATCTTGGTCTCATCTGACCAAAGCACATGGTACCAGTTAAAATCCCAGTACCACCTGGCAGACTCCACCCGTTTAAGCTTATGAGTATAACTCAGAAAAGGCTTTCTCCATGCATGCCTCCCAAACAGCATGTTGGCATGTAGATAGCGCCTGGTGGTTGTTTGGGAGACCTCATAATCCCAAGATGCTACCATTTGACCATCCTTCTCACTGTGCGTGGTGGCAAGATACATTTGCGTCCTCTTCCAGGTTTGTTTGTCACAGTTCCAGATGTTTTTAACTTTTTGATGATTGCTCTGACTGTAGATAAGGGCATCTGCAGGTGAGTGGCTATTTTCTTGTAGCCATTGCCCCATTTATGAAGGTCGACACACATCTGCCTTACTTGAATGTTGAGTGTGTTCTCTTGTCTTTCCCATGTTTGAGTGAGTAAGAAGAATAGGCCTCTGTGTAGCGCCATATTTATACCCCAGGGAAACAGGAAGTGATGAATTATTAATTTAAGGTTCCTAGATACTTTATTCTCTTTATTATCCTAGATACTGATTCACTTTATAAACTACAGTTGAAATGACATAAATGGTTAAAATACATTTATTTCTAAGAAATTGTTAAGGGTGCCAATAATTGTGGAACAGGTCATTTTATGGGAAATAATTATTTCTTAGTCAGGATTTTTCTTTATTTTTTTTATTCATATGAGTTGAAGGTTGCTTTTTTCTAAATTTTTACAAAGTGTGATTATGCTTCTGCAATAAAAATGTAATTTATTTTAAGGTTTTTAACACAATTTAACTAGGGGTGCCAATAATTATGGATGGCTGGGTATATATATATATATACTGGGACTCACCTGCGCATACCTAAACTATTTCTGTCAGGTGAGGCTTGAGCACAAGCTGCGTGATCAGCTTCAGCAGCTTTTTGACACATCAACAACGTTATGTCCTTCTTCTAGAGCTTTAAAATTTTGTAAATTCTAGCCATTTAGCTACTTTACTTACCAAGGAGGAGACACTTTTTTTTACAACGTTACAAAGAATATCCTAAATATACTGCATAGTATGAGTAATGTACAGTATACAGTACAGGATTCTTCATGGTCAATTAATTCCCTTAACACAAGTCTCACATTTATTTGTCATTTGCATAAAAATATCAGAATAATGTGCCAACCCGGTGAGAACCTGGTGTTAGTGGCCATGTCAGCAACTCATATATATATGATTTTAAAATTAGTTTTAGCCGAATCATTTTTTAATAGTGTGAGATAAGTCATAAATCAAAAGTCCTGTTACCTACACTTTCATTTAAGTGTAATTTCTCAGAACAGTGTAGAGTTGACATTGTCACCAAGCAAAACAAATAAAAGGTATAAATGTATAAAGGATAAATGTATAAACATTCTTCATCTGCCTGTTGTGTAAAGTTAACCAGACATCTGTCTAATAACCTGTAAATATTAAAACAATAAACTCACCTGTTAATCAGCTCCTTTAATGGTAGCTCATCCACTGAAGAATCCACTGCTAAACAAAAAAGTGTGATGGTAACTTCTTAAATTTATCTTACAATTGTTCTATGTCCAGCCTAGTACTTGCATAGTATACTAAAGCTGACTGAATATATATCATCAGGGTGGAGCCTGGCTCTTTGAAGGTGGGAAATATGTAGCGTGTGTAGTGACACCAGGCCCATGGCTCCCCATGCTGAGGTTGGTGAAAGCTTTATTTGGGATGCTACTGTTATATTGGGGATGTGGTGTTTTCACAGTGCATCCTGTATGTAAATGAATGGGAAAGGCAGATAAATTAATCTCGTTCAATGCTTCTCTCGGAGGCTTCATGTTGAAGCCATTTTGAGGCCTCAAATGTCTCCCTACACCCTCCACAGGGCATAGGCGGTCATAAAATAAGAGTTTGTTCACTCACACAGTGCATTGTATGTACCTCTGGAATGAACAACTAATTACTGTCTGTATTACTAGTTTTATTATCTGTGATGAGCACTATGTAGGGAGCATGGTGCTACATGGGACACAGCCCGAGTTTCCCAGGCATGCTGTCACAGGTGTCTGTCAGGATTGCCCTCTCCTGGACTCTTTGTTTACGTTTGCCCTCTGCTGGCCTGACTGTGTTATTGCTCTAAGTTCATTTTTTGTTAGCCTTTGTTTTGATTACCTGCTTCACCTGCCCTGCTTGATTCAATTATTGTTCACCCTGCTGTTTCTTGTTGCCTGTGATTACTTGCCTTATTTATACCCTCCTGTTTTGTGTGTCTTTATCCGGTTGTCCTTGGCTCTTGACCTTACTGCTCTGATCCTGATTTTGTGAAAGACTTTCTTGTTGGATTTATTTTGTTTTAAGAACTTTGTCTGTGGACTGAAGACTTTTGTTAGTTGCTTGGACTTCTATTTTGTCAAGTTTTTGTTCTCAACCAGACCTTTTGGATTTTTACTGCCTCCTTGTTTGCACACGTTTTTGTCAGTACCTGTTGCCTTGGACCAAACAATAAATCACTGAAGACTGAAGTTTTTTGCATTTGGGTTCACTCCTTCGACAACCTGACAGTGTCTGTCACAGTCTAGGGTACCAGTTATTTTTCTGGCTATATTAAAAAATATTATAACCCGAAAAAATGTTTAACTTGTAAAATGTGGCCTTTTGGGCTAGGTATGTGTCTGTTTACAGTATTATTATTATTATTATTATTATTATTATTATTATTTTGGATTGCTTGATTCGCCTATTGTCTTTGTGCATTAACAATATAGATACATACTACATTTTATTTTTGAATGTTTTAAATGTATAAAAATCTATAGTACTATTGTATGGTTTTGTTTTTGTTTTTTTTTTATTCCATCTGGACATTTATTTTGTCACTGCCAATTTTTATACACACACATTTTATAAAGAAATTTTTAATTTTACACTATAGTTTTTTTTTTTTTTTTTTTTTTAAAACGAAATATTTAATAATCAATATACTTAAATTATATTTTTGCAGTGTAAATACAGTTCTCTTCACATAATGCTGGATACAGATTATTCAGTGTCATGCATGTATTGAGTTTTGTTGAATTTATTTACATTTTTTTTCAGTACATAAACTAAAGAATAAACCATACATTCATACATGTATTTGTCTGAAATATATCGATGTTACATATATGTACATATATCTGTCTGACATATATTTTAAATGTATTATTTTTTTTTACTTATGGGTCCAAGCAAACAACTACTACACCCAGATACTCTAAGCTATAAGGGGACACCTAAATCTGACTATCTATTCTATAGACTGTCCATGTGGGTTCATTCTCAGCAGCTGTGATACTCAGCAGACGAGACTAAAAAAGATATTTGGGTGGCTCTGGCAGGTTTGAGAGGCAGAAAGAAATCAGAAATCGGTATCTCTGGTGCCTCAGCTGTATCGGGTGTAGCTCATCTATATGGGAGGTAAAGAGGGAGGGTAGAGAAGAGAATACAGAGAGTTAAGTGTGCTCTTTTATGTAATTGTCACATTAAATATAAGTTGTGCAGAGAGCAAGCAGAAACTCCGGCAGACAAGGGAAAACCAGAAGGTGACACAGACATGAGGGTGCCCTGAGCCATAAAGCGGCCAGCCAGTCCACCGTCATCAAACCTGAGAGAACGTGTGAGATATGGGAAGAGATGACACACCAGACACACATCACAAATAACTTTCAGTATTCACAAATAAACAAATCCAAGTTCGTGTCTTATGGAGTGACATTTGTATAAATTCATGAATACACATTTTTGGTTTTTATAGATACATCATAATTTGTATGTGAAACCGAATGCATTTGTTTTTTTTTTTGTTGCATATTTTTCTAAAGTTGCATTTTTAGATTTAAAATGTATTTATAAACTGTTGAATCTGCATCTGGGGATCAAGTCACACGCATGGCTTCTGTGACGTATTTGTGGATTTTGAGACTTTCCTTTCGCATTTCACACCCGATCCACACACACATGCAGTCTTCAATCCACAAATGTGGCAAGCAAGCGAACAACCGACTGCTAGGTGGCACTGCATAATGGTGTACGACAGACTTCAGGTGGAGGTGCAGAACTGGGTTGAATATCTTAGTTTACAATGAACCAGCAAGACGGATGGGTAAGTACCATTAATTAGCCTTTTCCCCTACACATTTGAGTGATTTATCGTCCAAAATAATTGCTATTACTTATGATTAAGCAAATTCTATAAGAAAACGAGTCCACACTTATCCAATTACCATAACTGATTACATTGGCGTCGGAAGCATTTTTAATGTGGGGGGGGACATGGATGATTTTAATTAATTAGATGCCTTTTCTTGCATTTTGGTGTATTTTTAACAGATTTAAATGATAGCTATTATTAATCTACCTGATAGATCTCCTAACATTAATTAGCCAGCACTTCATTGTTCAATAAGCCTTCAATAAGCCTACTTCATTGTTTAGTTGAACATTAATTTAACGTGGCCTTAGGTTAATTTTGAGGGCATATAACAAAATAATAAGTTAGGTACTTTGTGAGGTGGCAGTAGGGCTAACGTTACCTCCTCCAGTTTCGGGCAGCCTGCACTGTTACTGCTTACACTGTGACTGACTTGCATACGGTGAGTTATTCTAGCCTCAGTAACGCGGACAACCGGAGTGGATTTTCAGTGGTATTAGTATTCTCTTATCGATCATGTGGAATGGATTCTTTCGTGAAGGATTAGAAACAGTGCTGGATGAACTAATCATATTTTATATTTAAAGTGGGGGGGGGGTCTAAACGAACAATTATGAAATGTGAGGGGGTCTCATCCCACTCACGTTCAATGGTGGCGACGCCCATGATTGATTAGCAAAATGCAGCTAGCTAGCTTAGTTACATCTGCTGGAACTTGCTTTAACCTGTTAAGCAGCTTAGCTCTTCACCAGCACATAGTATGTTTTTGTTTGATGGTTTAGCTGGTTTACAAACATGGTCAGTCTGACTAAGCTAAAGAACCATTGGACCAAACTGACCAACTGACCATGACCAAGCATGACCCTCTCATGAAATATGCACTGTTAATCAGCTAGCTAGCTATTTTTGCCTTAATGTGCAGCTTTCATCAACCTTGACGATCAAAGACAAACAGCTACCAGCTGGATTTTTTCAGCAAGGACATGTTAAATAGATAGATTGTTGGTAAAGGGAGAAAGATAGTTTTAGCATAATAAGTTAGTTAGATAATCCTAAAATATAAAAGGACACTAGATCCTATGTCAGTGGTGTATTCTGCCAAGCAGTATTTCTCAGTTCAGCCATTTAAGCCCAAGTCAAACCAGTCCAATGGGAAAAGAGCTGGTGCACAGTGGGAATGTATCAGTTTGGCAAAATCCTGTATCCCTGCTCTACACGTCAGTTCACAGCTCATATGCTGCTAATTAATTTAAACTTATACTTTTGTTAAATCAACTAATTAAGCACCACATGTCTTTGCCTGTATCAGTTGTATGACAACCTTCTTTTTTACCTTTGACCATGAAGGGATAGCTTAACTTTAGTCCATTTCAAATCAGCTACCAGCAAATCTATTTTTTTAGCAGAAGTAACAAATGCCCTTTTTTGTTTAATAGTATTTTATTTTACATAACTGCTTCACATCTGATTTGTTGCTGTTTTTCGATTTCTAGGAGCGTCTAAAACAGCACGTCCTCGAAAGACTATATGACCGAGTCACACATGTTTTACATCAAACAACACTTGACTTTAATTATCTGGAGTTCGTATGTAGGCAAGAAATAGTTTTTTTTTATGTTGTGTCACAAAACATTCAAGTGTCCCAAGAAAAGCTAACACAGCTGCACAACACAATTCAAAGCTACAGAGACAACCAAGATGTAGATCCTGTGGTTCAGGTTGAAAAAAGAAACAAGAGTGGACGGTCTTAAATAATATTAACTTTTGAACAACTTGCTCATCTCCTTGAAATTGGGCTGTCTATGAATACAATTTCAAATCTGTTGGGAATCTCTCATGCTACTCTGTTCAGACAAATAGCTGAAAACAACCTTTCTGTCAGGGGACTGTACAGTACTTACACTGACGCAGAACTAGATGAGCATGTATCACGGATCGAAGAAATGATGCCACAAGCTGGATACAGATTAGTAAATGGGACTTTGGAGGCACAGCGACATCGACTACAATGTGATCTGGTCAAAGCATCAATGCATCAGTGTGGACAGTGTCGATATTTTGTCAAGAATGGCTTAGTTGGGATGCATCATCAGACGAACATACTCAGTGCCCTGCCCTAAGTATTTAGTACACATAGACACAAACCATAAGCTCATTAGGTAACTTAATTAGCATATTTTTGAGAAGCTGCATAATTTCATGTGTTCCAGGCAGATAGTAGTATTTTTATGGTTTTCATGTAAATGATAGGGGATTTAATGTATCTGATATTAAACAACCATGTATAAGTTTATTGTGTATCTACAATTAACAGTTTTTTTTGTCTGTTTAACAGGTGTAATATCGTAATTTTTGCTGGTATTGATGGCTTTTCACACATGGTGAGCAAAACATTTGCCAGCATTTCAGTCCATCAGCCATTCTGGTTTAATCAATTACTAAAGCATGATCAAAACATACTTGCTCACTTCCTCTTGTAATTAGATTAATAAAAAACCTTGAATAATTGTTTGTTTGTGATTGCTAATTTGTTATTGTACTCTACATGAATTGCCTAACATTCCTTATATGCAAGTATATTTTTGGCATTCTGCTTCTGTTTTTAGTGATTAAAATAAACCAGGACTTGTCTAAGTACAGTGTACATTCTCATGACTCTGGAAGTGATAACTGTGTAAAATGCTGCAGATTATGTACCTGAGAGCTGCAGATAACAACCGCTCAGACACCACACTGTCTTTCTTCAGCAAGGCTGTTGAGGAATTTGGATACCCACTCAAATAAGATAACAAATGTCCTAGTTTGTCTCAAAAATTTAGGATATTGTGAAAGTTCATAGTTCAGAATTTAATTTAATAACATAAACCTTCATATGTGCATGTAAAGTGAAATATTTAAAGCCTTTTTTTGCAGTATAGCTTATAGCTCATGAAATCAGAAGTTAGATTAAAATATTTTCATTTGTAGTTCGAGTAAATGACTACTCACAGTATACACTGATTATTATGACCACCTCCATGTATCTACACTCGCTCTCCATTTTATTAGCTGTTCTGCCATATAGGAGCACTTTGTAGTTCTACAATTACAGATTGTAGTCTCTGATTCTCTGTATACATTGTTAATCCTCTTTCAACCTTTAATGGTATTATGTGACATGGTGGTAATGTGGTAATGCATCCTTTTGTGTTTGATCTTCTTAAATATTTGAATAATGAGAGAAAGAGGATTTTTTTTTCATGAGCCAGAAACAAACAAAAAAAACATTATTTTACAATTATTTGACAGTTTTTAATTTTACATTTTAATTAAATTCTAAATAAAGACGAACTCACAAATTATTATTATTTTTTTTAGATATATCAGTATATATCCTGTTCGTGCAGTAAAGGTTCGAAGTCAAAAGAGCCTGGTTATGAAATAATTAAAATTACTTGATTAAAGGTTAAATTGAATTGAAAAATTGTTAACTCCTTGAGCATCTAGTATTTTATGTTTTTAATATCTAATTGGTCATAGAGTGCAAGCAGATCAAGAGGGGGAGAATGTTGGGATGGCACGCCTGATGCTTACTGTGCGTGGCCCAGACAGTGGCAGCTTCATAGCAGACAAAAGTGTACACAACCAGCGGTAAGCTACAGCCATCCTAAATAGTATTTCACTTACAATGGCATTAATTCTGTGAGTCCCAAGCATTGGGTGCACATTTAAAAAATACATTGAGCATAAATGGAGCTCTATAGGTTATAGTGGGGGTTGGGAACTTTCAGATATTGGATTTGTGCAAAGTTTTGGGATATTTTTTTCTCTGATTCAACTCTACAACTCCACTGCTAGTTTAAGCTGTTTTGTCAGTACAAAGA